>BDJD01005235.1:83635-103496 GCA_002564525.1 Rosa multiflora
TAGATGATGAAATTCAAAGCTCAAATATTCAAAAAATTTGATGAGCATAAGCAGAGCTGGAACTCAACAAATTAAGAATTTTAGAAATTTGTTTGTTTAGTTCAAAATTTCAGAAATTTGTTGACTTAGATGATGAAATTCAAAGCTCAAATATTCAAAAAATTTGCTGAGCATAAGCAGAGCTGGAACTCAACAAATTAAGAATTTTAGAAATTTGTTTGTTTAGTTCAAAATTTCAGAAATTTGTTGTTTAGTTCAGACTATGACTTGTATGGATCTTTTTATTCAAGATTAATGCATCTTCTAAATTCATAGGACAAGTCACTAACTATGTAAATATGAAGGCCACATATAATTGAAAGTGTCATTGTTAAATTCACTACTGCCCATTATGTAACTGCTTAAGTCACTGGCCAAGTAAAAAGAAAACTTAATGTCATTGGCCAAGTCACTAGGCAAGTTACTGTAAAACTCAAGTAACTGACCAAGTCACTGATAATGTAGCTGACCATGTAACTTACAATGTATGTAACTAAAAATGTAACTAAGCATGTAGCTGAATATGTAACTGGACAAAAAAGATTAAAACTCTACGACACTAGAGAACTCACAGCCAAAATGATATTTCTATTTCAGTTTGCAGCGTGCCGCTGCACTGCAACGGCAGTGTTCCGCTGTCATTAACATATTGTGACTTGTTCTTGTTACGTACTTCTCACTTCTCTTCACCTTACGCTCTTTAATTTGATACATATTGTTGTTTATTAGTTGATGCATAGTGAGTAGCTTATTTAGGAAACTAGGGTTGGAGCCCTAGCATGCATTTAATGTAATAAATATACTTTGATTCAATGATGTTCAATTTCTTGTATGACATATGTTCTCATCTATATTATTTGGCTTAGATGCATGATTAGGAGCTTGATTAACTCTTGAATGTGTAGATGAGCAAATCTAGAACAAGTTAGGGGACCTGATCACTTCTCTAATTTATCGCTAGGACACTAGTTTAGAACATGGTTAGTTACAATACCAATTTCGATTGTCATATTGGCTAGCTTGGAAACCTTGATTTTAGGACTCTTCGCCTTTTAGTGCAACTAGAGGCCCTAACAAAGCTCTAAATTATCCTAATTGAGTTTCTGCGACCCTTGATCTGGAGTAGGAATACCCTTTAAGGAATCCATTGACCCATGAACCTTGAAAAGCCTTGGGTACAGTTTTTGATTATATCATGAATTGAATGACCATTGTCGGAACATATTTGTGCATTGAATTTAGCTAGGAGGATACCCTAGTGACCTAATTTTCATTTCTTATTTTTCTTTCCTTTAATTAATTTAATTGTTAGCTAAAGGTGTCATTTAAATTCTTGCAATTGAGTTATTAGAAATTCAAATTACAATTTTCAGTGACAATTTCTATCTCTTTGTAATTATCCATCACTAGGTTCTTAATTTTAATTAGGCTTTGGTGAAAGCCAAAGCCGAGTATTGCTAAGGTTTGGTGCCTTACATTAGTATTTTTATTTTTATTTTTTTTATTTTTTTTTTTTATTTTTATTTTCTTTGCTTAGTGACTCTAATTCCGACTACCCAAAGATTGTGGGTTAGCCACTAATCCCCGTGGTACGATAATCTTGGGCTTAATACTTCCATATCTTGACAATGGTACATATGCTTGCGTAAATGTGTATCAAGTCAATGACGTCGTTGCCAAGGGTTAGGGTTTAATAGCCTTAATCCCTTGGTAAAATACGTACATGTAGGTGATTTACCTGCAACAATCTCCACAAAGAAGTAGAATGCTTCTAAAACATTGATGTCATTGTTGGAGCTTAGTAAGTCGAAATATGCATGCAATATCCAAACATCATAATCAACAACTGCTTTAAGAATAATTGTCGGCGATCCACTACGCCCAGCATAAACACCTGCCCAAGCTGCTGGACAATTTTTCCACTTCTAGTGCATGAAGTCTAAGCTTTCTAAAATTATTTGAAATCCACATTCTTCACTAATATGAAGGAGTCTTGCAACATCAATGGCTATTGGAAGGTTGGGTACGGGCCACGTCCAACTAAAATTTCACTGGGCCCAGGCCTGACCCGCTTTTTATTGTTAGGGCACAAAGCCCATTTTAACAACAACAAGGACCGGCCAGTTTCCTTTCTGGCCGAGTTTTCGGGCCTAAATACCAGTTTTTTACTCTGCTCTCAGGTTTAGTTCCACTGGAGTTGTCGACGATGGTACAACCAAAAAAGGGAGAAGAATTAGATCAATCTGCACCATTACACGCAAATAAGAAAGAGACTTAACCCATCAGGTTGCTCAATTCGATAATTTCATCTAGCAGGTTGCTCAATTCAAATATCATACATAGAATTACATAACTCAACCTTCCACCCATTAACAATGACCAAGACTAAACCCTAGCTATGAAGACAATTCTGATATACATTGCACAACAAGCTCACTAAACCCTAAGTAAAAGACCAAATTCAAAAGCACCTGAGTGACAATCCTCACAGAGGAAGCATCCACTTCAGCATACAGATCACTCGCCGTCAGCGCCGACAAACCATGGAGCTTCTTTTTCAAATCCACCGATATTTAGAAGCACTTCTCCAAAGCTCTCCTGACGACGTCATCGTCCTCCGCCTCCTCCTTCTCCTCACTCGTGGATTCCAACTCCACCCAATCCCTGTCGCTATCCTCGTCCTCGATCACAAACCTCTGTCCACGCATCATCGGCCCGTGGACCTCCTCGTCATCCTCCAAATCATTCTTGATTTCCGTGCAATTGTCATCTGAATCGTGCTTAATCTAGATGCAATCGGAGTTGTCGTCGAAGACTAGCCGTTTCATGTAGGTAGCGCGGACGTAAGGGAGAAACCGAGACAGAAGGAGGAGAGGCAGGCGACACGACTAGGCTAGGTGGTTCAGGTTAGGCGGTTGATTGTGATGAGTGATGATTGAAGGAAGAAAGGCAGCTAGGTTCAGCAGGTCAAGTAAAGTGAAGAGTGAAGTAGTCAAATTAGGTTTGGGCCTTTAGGGCTGAAGATTCTAATTCAGTGAGATCCTACCTATGATAAGGATTTTGAGCCTTATCTTATAACCAATAATATAGGGACAGTTGTCTTTTTTTTTCTAAAACGGGTCTGACGGGCTTTTTTATCTTTGAAAGTCAGGGCCCGGCCAGAACCGTTTTGTTTTAAAAAAAAAAATTGGGCCCGACCCTTTGACAGACAAGTCCAGGTTTCCAGGTTTTTAGGCTTAAACACCTAGCCCTAGCTATTAGCTTTCTGAGACATTGCTTCCCAAATATCTCTACAATATCTCGACAAAACTTTTGTGTGCATGTAATTGCCGTAGACTCACCAATTTTTAAGTATTCATCGAGGGAATCAGTTGGTACACCATATGCAATCATTCGAAAAACAGCTGTGATTTTTATAAGGATGACAATCCAAGCGCACCAATTCCATTGCGTCGTTGCATAAAGAAGTTGTCATGATTTTTTATTGCATTAGCAATGCGATGAAATAAACTTTTACTCATTCGAACACATCTGTGAAATTTTACCTCACCAAATCAAGAGACCTCCATAAAATAATCTGTAAACAAATTGTGTGCAATAGCTTCTCGATCACAATAAATAACTATGTGACCATTAACCGTGCCTCTCCTTTTTTATTAAGCATCATCCTCTTCGTCGTTGAGATGTTTCGCCAAGAGGAGATTGTTGTTATCATACATACGATCTCCCAATCAAATGCGGCCATGGCAGAATTACAATACTCAACGGTTCCATTTGAAGATAGAGAGGATGATAATATTTATGATATATCCATTGTAGTGAACTCGTATGTGTAGTGGCACTGTCAAAAAGACATACATCTTCTCCGTCCTTCATAAGTTGAGAGCATCTAAAATCCATTTTCATGCCTTCATAAAAAAAAAATTAATTCATTAGTATGAGTATGGCATGAAAGATTAAACAAAAAATTCACAATCATATAGATGGTATAGAATAGCCATTGAGTTAGGTTTGAGGAAAAAAAAATCTTTTTTTTTTATATTTGCAATCTTAACTAAAAAAAACTCCTCCGAAGCAAGGACTATCCAAAAGTATAATTAGTTAAAGTGTATATCTCTCACAAAGATTGAAAACAATAATAATGATAAATACATAAATAACGTATATAGGCAGGGGAGGAGAGATAATGTCGATATGTTGAATGTAAAGCCTTATATTATTACTAATATTCTTAATTCTAATCAAGAGTTACGTCACATGCAAAGACTTCAACACAACAATTCAAATAGGAAAAAGGTGAGATAATGTTATTAAAGGGATTGAGTCAACAAAACTAAGTGTACCCTATCAATTAACATTCGAAGGAAAAAAAGCTTATTATTTCAACACCTATCGTCATATGAATAAATATATTTGTGATAACAACTAATGATTCTTTCATGCACATAGATAAGTACATATATGCACATGTTAGTTCCATCAATATTTATCTACATGCCGGGAAACTTGTAATCAAATCATAATCAAACTCAAAGAGTAATGATCATAACAGAAACATGGTAATTCAAACTGTTCGGAAAAATAAATATATAATAGAAAAAAAAACTTTTTTTTTTTATTGAACTTCCAAACTAGAAAGAAACACAAACTAATGAAAAAACTTCCAAACTAGCTAAAGACTAAAAACAAAGGGAAATACGACTAATGCAAGAAAAACATAATGGGAAAAGTGTCTAAACATCGGCTGACAACTAGTTGTCGTCAAGAATTCCACTACTGGTCATATCATCAAAATTTCTTCCATTGTTCGCAAAAAAAAATCTGAGATATCAAGCGGAGTAATGTCTAGAGGCTCAGATGAATCTCAAGGGTCAGAGTGATCAATGTAGTTTGTCTCCACATTTTTCTTTTTTAGGGAAAGCTTTGTAGAGTACCACCAAATTGTCTTTTGTACGACAGGTACGAGCCTAGTGGCCTTTGCCACCACATCTAAGACAAACATTATCATTATTTTTATGAGTTTTGATCATCTAACCATTTCCTTTAGTAATTTTGGCATTGTTCTTTGGGCCCAACTACTTGTTGTAGCCCCTATGACCTTGACCATTTTTTCGACCATGACCACGTTTACGAGTTTTGTCATGCATTTCACCACGTCCATTGTCAATACTACTAGTAAAAATAGCATTCACTTCAGGCAATGACTGTGATCCTATGGGGCGGTTCTTCATCAGGAGCTCATTGTTTTGCTCAACCACTAGGAGACAAGAGATAAGATCAGAGTATTTGGTGAATCCTCTTTCTCGGTATTGTGGGCTCCAAAACCAGTCTAGGTGCAAACTGTCTCTTTTAAGTGCACAGGCTTGCCAGCACCATGGGGTGCAGTCGTCGGGGAATACCTTGACCTGACTTTTTCTCAAATGCTGTGGATGAGAAGAGCACCAACCTCGTCACCAGGTTCTTTTCTATGCCTTCTGGAAAAGGACTTCTTGCCTTACTGGTAAGGACTTGTGTTGTGATCTCTTCGCGTCACCGAATTGATACTCAATGTTGTAGGTTGATCAGAGCAATCACTGGGAAGTTTGGAGAAAGCACGGGTTTGCTAAAGCATGACTTTAGTTTCGCTGGGTTGCGAAGGGCGTTACCCTTACTTCACTGGGTTGCAACTAGGCTGCAGGTAAGTTTGCTCCGGAGAGGCTTTGATAATATGTGCGATTGATTGAGGAGTTTTTTTTGTTATATCGCTTTAGCATCTATATATAGGCTGCTACAGATTCACCTTCCAAATAGGAATGAAATACTATATTTTAGGCCACAATTATTGGCATATGAATCAAATCAAAACTCTTAATAGTTTTGATATTATATTGTAAGTAATAGATTAACTCTGTCGTAGCAATCTTCTAGGCAAGGTTAATTACCTTTTTTGGTCCTGGACAGAATCTGGTCGGATATGCATGTCTTAATTGCATATATATCTTCGCGAGGACTCTGTAGCTTAGTGGCACATGCAATCAGAAAGGTTAATTGCAATTAAAGGTGATGGTTCCTTCCATGTGTTCCACGTCCATCCACCTTAATTGCATGGAATTACATATCATTAGTAGTGAATAGGCTGGTGGCCCACCTTGGTACTCCTTCCTAATTGTCACCATGCATGAGTAATTACACATACATGCATGAATTAACGTGATATATATTCTTTTGATTCCTTAATCAATAAGAGCCCCTGCTTTCACGCCCCCCTTAATTGCATGGGAAACCTACTCCATACATGCAGCCGCTATCTTCCCTCTTGCACAATACGTGGTAATCAAGCAAATCATCATATTTAATTATCAAATACTTCATAATTAATAGTAAATTGATGAACATCCAGATGTGCTTCAAAATTGCTTGGCCTCCAAGTAGGCTTATTTAGCCTCTAGACAATATATTTCGAACTTGTTGAAAATATCTAGCTTGGGCTACCGATATTGGCCTGATTTTTTTCGAGTCCCCCTCGTCGGAAAAAAAATGTTAATTTTGGATTCAAAAAGGTAGTTGCTATAAGACCATATTTGAGGCATGGAATGTGGACAATGTTTTCTCAAGCATCATCTCCTGAGTGATATGTTCTCCACAAAGATTCATTTGGGAGGTGATCCTGAACATGGCAGAATTGTAGTCGATCATAGAATTGTAGTCTTGCAGACGCAGATTTGTCCATTCATAACGTGCCTTGGAGAGGATAACAGTCTTTTGGTGAGCGAACCTGTCCGCCAAACCTGTCCATAGCTCAAGGGGATCCTTGACTGTTAAGTATTCATCCTTCAATCCCTGATGGAGATGATGACGCAGCAATATCATGGCTTTGGCTTTATTCTGTGGGGATGCGTTGTTTCCTTCCTTGATTGTCCTCCCAAGGTACTGAGCTTCGAGATGGATTTCGGCATCAAAGAGCCCAAGACAAGTAATTCTTGCTAGAGATGTCAAGGGCGACAAAATCTAATTTTGTCAAATTCGTTATCTTCCTGTACACAAGATGAGGTTTGTTAGGATTCGTAGTGTTAGAGCTACAAGTTCTTAACAAAAAGCAATTAACCAGTATCGAAACTTCAGGTTCGAAAATAAAGTGAACATTGGATCGCAATTATATGCACGAAGTGTCAGGTTTGTGTTCTTATAATTAGAACTTCAGGTTCTAAGATCTTTTATTATTTTTTTGAACTTCGGGTTCAAAAAACAATTGTCTACTCGAAAATTCAAGCTCGAGTTATGATCGTAAAACTTTAGGTTCACTAATATATATAAAAGGGAAAAATAAATATATATAACGTGAACATATTAAAAATATTAAAGATATGGATAATATTGCAGCAATAGAGATAATTATGCATTTTTATAGAGATTTGCTCATCAATAAATGTATCACGGCAAACATATATAAGACGTGTATGATTATAAGACTACATCAACCATCATGAGATAGATTAATTAAAACAAGATTGCATGGAGTCAGTATATGGTGAACGTACGTGAATGATATTTGCAAACCTCCATCAATAGTAATGTAAACAAATAGGAGTTCTAAAGAAAATGAACTCGTAGATCCCATTTTATAGTTCAAAGAAACGACGTTGCACCATAAAACATCTAGATCATCATAGAGCAATAAGAATATATAGAAGAGCAAAACGTGCTGATAACGTGTTATAAAGTATTGACTTATTTTGTACAGTAAGAAATGTATAAAGAGAAATGAGGGGAAAATGGAGAGGTGTATTATTCAGTCTTAGATGCCTCCCTTATATAGAGATAGGGTTTACATGATAAGTATTCAGACTATTGATATATTACATGTATGTCTCTAACTAATAATGTGGACATCCACATAAGAATTAATATTTACAACAATCCTTGTTTTTTCTATTTCAAATCAATTTTTATGGTTGAAAAAAATGACCAAAAGAGACATGTATATTAAAATGATTGAAGAAAAAAATATAAATGAATTATGATGTATCCTTTTTTTATATACGAAAAGACTATGAATTAAAAGTGGAAGCCTCTAGGGCATCCAAAGTTTACAATGTCAAAGTGGATATAGCATTAGCCGCCATTCTCGGCAAAGAAGTGGACCATTGAGTACCATCACTAGACCTATATCCTATATTTGGTATAGCATCAGCTACAAAGTTTGCTTCCCTAAAAACATGATGGAAAGTACTAATTTCAAAATTTGAGGCAATTTGTCGTATGTCTTGGATAATCTTTTGGATCTTCTAAGGGGGCCGGATTTTGCCCTTCATCGCTTCCACAACTAATTTTGAATCGCCTTCTGCTTGGACATGTGTGTAGCCGAGTTGTTTTGCAATTAGCAAGCTATTTCTTAGAGCCAACGCTTCCACAATCAGCACCGTGGTAGTGTCAAAACCCTTTGTTGGTGCAACCAGTGGTTCACCATTTTGATTTCTGATGACAAAGCCACCTGCAGCTGAACTCTGCACTTTTGAGCCATCAAAGTTGATTTTTACATAGTTTAGGGGAGGAGTATTCCAATAGATTGTGGTTGCTTGGTTGTGGTTGTTCCTCGACCCGCCAACAATGACCCCTGTGTTCATACTATTGAGAGTTGTTGCTGAAGCTGCAATTACTTCATTTGGGAAGCTAACTTTTCTCCTGAAGATAGTATCATTTCTTGCCTTCTAAATTTCCCAACAAATAACAATAACCTATTCAAAGGTCTTGCTGCAATAGAGATTGTTAATAAACTTTTCCTGGAAAACCTTGAAGTAACCTTCCTTCCAGTCCAGAGGAGGAAGAAAGTTGATCATCCTCCAAACTGTAGACGAGAACTCACAATAGCCAAAAAAGTGATCAGCAGTCTCATTATTATTATCACATAGAGGACCAGAATTGTATTAATATAGCCCCTTTGAGATAATGTATCTCTAGTTTTTAACCTTCCCCTCAAAAGAAGCCACCCAAAAATCTTAGCTTTAGGTGGAATATTTAACTTCCACAACTTATTAACAGTTCAATGTTCCTGTGTTTTTCCATACTATCAAGTTCCAACCAAGTTGTAGACTTGATTGTAAACTCTCCAGTGGAAGAATGTCCCCATACATATTCATCCCTCTGATCTGTAAGAGGAATCGGAATGCCAAGAATCTTATTCACTACATTTTCATCTAAAACAAAGTTGAGCTTTACTTTATTCCAACTTCCATTAAGCATGTAGTCCGCAATTGATTCATTAGTATTTAACGTATGAACAAAGTTATTGGGAATGAGTTCATATAAAGGATAGTCAAAAACCTAGTTAAAGAGCTAAAAGTTAATTGATTTACCATTGCCAACAATCCATGTCATGCCCTTGTTGATTAGCTGTTTGACATCCAAAATTCCTTTCCAAGCTAGGGAGTGAGACTGCTTCTTCTTAACCTGAAAAAAGGAAGCATTTTTAAGGTACTTTCTCTTAACTATATGAGTCCACCAGTTCTGGTCATCCTTAATTATTTTCCAGGCTAGTTTAGCTATTGCTACATTATTGAAGAAGGCACTTGGCCTTACTCCTAACCCCCCCCCCCCCCATGCCTTTTGGGGTGCGGACTTTGTTCCAAGCCACAGGAGCAGCCCTGGTATTTGACCCCCAGAAGAAATCTCTGGCTTTTTATCAATATAATTGGTGAGCTTTTTTGAGCATATGAAACATGACATTACATGATTTGGCATATCAGCTAGATTAGATTTGATTAGAGTGAGCCTGCCAGCTCGAGACAGTGCACCTTTCTTCCATTCATCAAGCTTCTTTGAAATTTTCAATAAGAGCTCCTTAGCATTGGTTGGATATTTCCAAAAAATAACATTATGTATTCCTAGGTACTTACCAATTGTAGATTTCTGTTTGATATTAAGGACACTAACAATATCTTGTTTTATATTATTATGAACATTTGGTGAGAGATAGAGAGAAGATTTATGGAAATTAATTTTTTGGCCAAATGCTAAGGCAAAGTTATTGAGAGCAATCATCATACCTCTGGCAGCTTTCTTTGTTGCTTTTCCAAAAATTAGGCAATCATCAGCAAAGATGAGATTAGAAATTCTAAAACCACGAGGGGAAGAAAGAATACCCACCTGAGATTTATAATTGTTTGCCAAACCATTTAAGTGACTGATCAAAGGTTCCATAGCTAAGATAAATATGTAGGGAGAAAGAGGATCACCCTGTCTTATTCCTCTTGTTGGTTTAAACTTACCTTCAGCATGTCCATTGACTAGTATGAGGGAGGATACTGTGGTAATGCACTGCGTAATCTTGTTAATCCAAGTCACATTAAAGCCAAATCATTGAAGGCAAGTAGCAATGTAATCCCAGTTAATAAAATCATAGGCTTTTTCTAAATCTAACTTGATAGCCATTCTTTTCTAGAAATCTAAAAAGATTTCATGAGCAATGAGGTTATTGTCTAGGATAGCATGGCCTCAAAAGCTCCCTGGTTTTGAGAAATACATTTATGTAGCAAAGGTCTTAATCTTTTGACCAAAATTTTGGTAATTATTTTATAGGAGACATTACACAAACTAATGGGTCTAAAGTCAGAAACCCCTTTAGGGTTATCTACTTTTGGTATTAAAACTATATTAGTGTGATTAATTAGATCTAACTGGATATTATTTTGAAAGAAAGAATTAATCAAAGGTATGACAACAATTTTTACCTCATCCCAACAGTTTTGATAAAAACTAGCATGAACGCCATCTGGTGTTAGAGCCTTGAGTGGTCATTGATTTAATAGCCTCCCATATTTCTTCCTCTGTAGCGGGCTGCAAAAGAGCCCCATTATCAACTTGATTAATACATATATGGTTCAATAATATCAATAAAATTATGTAGATCACGGGCACTGTTAGTATCCCTTTGAAATCTTTTCCTGAAACCATGATGAGTAAATTAGCAATCTTTTGTTCGTTGGTAAGCTAGATTCCAGAAGTATCTTGTAATTTGGTTATGGTATTCATTAGTTTTCTACCGTTTGCCTCAGCGTGGAAAAACCTGGTATTCCTATCACCTAAGTTTAGCCAGTTTGCTCTGGCCTTTTGTGCCAAAAAAATTTCTTCATCTTTGAAACAGGTAAGAAGTTCCTCTTTGACTCTGGCATAGTGTTCTTGCAATGTTAGGGAAGAAGGGAAAAGCATTAGTTGTTGTTGGAGTTTATTACTTTTTTCGTTTAACAATTCCATCTTTCTGAAGATGTTGCCATAAACATTTTTGTTCCAAGACTTAACTTGGTAACTAAATTGATTACATAACGTGAGGAAATTCAATAAAGGATCGTTATCCTTTTGTTGATTCCACACTCTATGAATTAGAGGCTTGAAGTCATTATGTGAAAGCCACATAGCTTCAAACTTAAAAGGCCTTCTTTTTCTCATTTTGGTGTCTTTTAGGGTTAAGCAAATTGGTCCATGGTCATAACCCATAATTGGAAGATTTTTCAAGTGTAAATCAGGATGAAGGTTCAGAAAAGCCGCATTACTGCAAGCTCTATTAAAGTTTCATCTTTGTAATTATTTATCCAGGTGAAAGGGATACCATGAGAAGGAATAGTACTAATACCTCTTGTATTAAGAAAGTTTACAAACTGTAACATATGGTTAGTAATTATTTGAGCACCCCCTATCTTCTCCTCGAGGAAACTATGTTATTGAAATCACCCATGAGGAGCCAGGGATCCTCAGTACTTGGTTTTAGATTACTCAACTCCAGCCAAAAGTTGGCTTGTTTTTCTTTTTGGGGGTATGCATAGACAAAAGTGGCATACCAACTTTTATTGTTAGTGTGATCAGTGATCATGCAATGTAGAAATCTGTCATGTGGTGTTAAGAGTTCTACTTTAACCATTCTAGATTTTCATAATAGCAATAAACCACCACACTGGCCATTAGAGGGAATTAAAACATAATCATCAAAAGATAACTTCCTGAGTTTATTAAAAATAGTACTTGAAGCCCTAGTGTCTAAAAGACAAAAGACATCAAGATCCATACAAGAAGAATAAAAAAGGCATTGTGCCATAAAACCCTACCAGGCGCTGCCTCTACTGTTCCAACACATCAGCTTCATGCTTTAGGGGCCTTAGGAGAAGAGGCGATGTCCTTCTCAGCATCGGCATTTGCCATGCTATGATCCTCAACCATGTTCTTAGTTCTTTTCTTAGAGCCTGAACTCATTGCAGAATCACTATCAGCTAACATCATAACCCTATTTCCATGCACAACCTTGACCTCATACTCATTCATGTCCTTACTATCCTCTTTCACAAAGTCAGAAGCCTTAGCATCACAAAAGTTTTCAGAAAGCAAAATTAGTGTAATAGTAGTCTATAGCACCCCTAGGTGAGTAGACCTCCTTCAAAGTATGGTTAATTCTAAAGTCATGGTTATCATATAATTTTGCAATTTCAGGGAAAAAAGAGTAAGAAATAACTAAGCTAGAGTTATGAGAAGAAGATCTAACCACTTCCTCATCGCTAGATGAGACACTCTTCGCAGGTTGTCCAGCGGCATGTCCTCTGGGGCTACCAATAACTATTTCCTGACCTAGAGCCATATCTTTGAAGGATACTCCAAGCTTAACCAGATTCAGTTTAGCTGTCTTAACAGCTTTTCCTTTATTGGCATACACAATACTTGAATCACCTACAGTTAACGGCTGAGTAGCTCTTTTTCTAGATTGAACCAGAGTCCATCCCAAGGATGGTGGATATAAGTCTACCTTAGACATATCTTGATTGTCCAAAACAAAGTTGGACTTAGCCGGCGGGGGGAAATACACCATAACCTTCTTCGATGCCAGCTGCTTAATTTCTTGATCAACCTTCATATCTTCCAGTATCACATCATCGTCTCATTCTTCCTTATCAACTAAGATGAAATGTTTGTCTTTTTTCTGAGAGGGCATCCCATAATTTTATGCTTGTAACTACCACATTCAAAACAGACTTCAAATATGGCTTCATAAGAAAGGTACAGTCGAGCAGGGTCACTTACTAGTTCAACAGGTAGACTTTCCTCATCCTCCTCTCGTACAACTAGAACTCATTTCAATGGAACTCGAAGGTCAATCTCCATACAAACTCTAGCGAAAATAAAATTCTCGCTCTTTTTCGTCTTCTTATCTAGTTTGATAAATCTTCCTATCACTTGGACAATAGGCTTAATAACATTAGTGCTCCAGTATTGGATTGGAAGGTTGGGAAGCCTAACCCAAAGTATAAGGGTTTCAATGACAGCAGTATAGGGATTGAAGCCACGATACCATCCACGGATGTGGAAGGTTCTACCTTTGACAAACCAGGGGCGGTGCTCCAGGACAAACTCCACATCTTGGAGATAGGTGAACTCAAGAGTGTACCAGCCATTAATGAGCTGACACATCCTGACTGTGCCTTGAAGATTAGCCCAATGTCAATTGCATTTTCTAACAATCTTCTTGGGAGAAACCTGTTTGCCAAAAATCTTATCAGTGAGGACATAGTTGCAGAGATGCTCCGTACTAGTGACTGCATGTCTAGGGACGAACACTTTTGTTTCATTGCTATCAACGACTACCATAGTACCACAAATTCGTGTGATGAACGGTGGTCATTCTGGCTGGGGCGAAGATATGGGTTGAAAACAACTGGGTTTCTAGCTTTTAGGGAGCTAGAGTGAGCCAAGGCGTTTGGACTATAGGCCATTGGAACAAGACAAGCAGAGAGTTGGTAGCTAATGTTTTCAGGTAGGTGTGGTGAGAAAAACTTGTTGGAGACATCATTGAGTATGAAAGTGTATGCAAATTTGGTGGATGATGTGCCATACTCCCAAGTATAGGAGGTCAAGTTTTAGTAAAGGGAAAAAGTAAGAGTATCGTACCCAAAAGATTGAATAACTCTACCCTAACTACTAGATCACCGTGAAAATAAACCTAGAAAATACATGTAAAGTCTACCTATTTATAAGTTCACAACCTTAGCCCTTTGGAAGCTAAAGATCATGAGGATGGTATTAACAATTGTGGTAGTGAGCGGCTTTGTTGATTTTAATTTGGATAAAGAAAATTAAGTTGCATAAAATAAATAAACAAATAAAAATGTGGAGACTAAATCAATAAGAAGAATAGAGACTTAGCCATCACACCTAACCTTACTCATACACAAAATGTAATCCATATTTGATATAATAACATGCTTTGACAAATTTCCCCTTAGTACTTTGGTGAAGCTACCAAGAAACCAACTAATTATGCAATTCAACAAACTTTGGTGAAGCTAAGTTAAATTACACAACCTTAATCACATTTATATTTCATTAAAATACAAGTGAGCTATGAACTGCAAGCCTAACACTCCTTTAGAATAATTAAACTCACGACACCTGCATTAAGTTTCGAGTAAGAAATTCAAGCAACTTAACATTTCCCGTAGGAATCATTAACCCACCACCTAAAGACTACTCATGCTCACGGATTCAAGAAGTGGTCAAGTTCAAGTTTCCGATTCATTAGTTTCCTAAACATGCTTTCTAGGTGACTATGCTAGCAAACACATTTAGTAAGCATTAAAGTTTAAAAGCCCATAGATTCAAAACATGCATAAACATCAAACACATAAAAATTTACATTATTTGTGCATAAGCTAGCCCTAGCCTCAAATCCAACTACTCACGACACATATTATTACAAATACAAGCCATGAACATCAAATTAAAGAGATAAGGAAGAGAAAAGAAAAGAACCACCCAACGTCCCATCTAGCTGTCAAAGATGTCAAATGATGAAAGAATTGCTTCAAAGTATGAGATTTCTGATTTTTACAACCCAAAACACCATACACATCCACAAAACTCAAGAATAAGCAAGAGCAAAGGCTTGGATATGTGAAAGCAAGTGTTGTGATTGATCTAGAGTGTGTAGTAACTTCGGTTTTGGCGAAACCCAAGTGTTTACACACCTATTTCTCACACAAACTCAAAGAACTATGTACAAGGTATTAAAAACTAGCCTAAAATTAAAGAAGAGAGAGATTTTAATGTTCCAAAATGAGGGAGTAAAGAGATGGACAGTTTTGGAAGAGAAAAATGGCTATTTAAAGGTCAAGACAATTCAAATCAAGGGTGGAGATCAAAATGAATCAATGGTGAGATCTATTTGACAAATGTGTAAGCACAAAATGTGGATCTAGTCTTTGACTCCACATAAAAATGACTTAGAAAGCCCATAGATATTTTGATGGAGGAGTTAAAGTAAGGGTAGAATTGTCATTGTGCAAGGGAACAAGACAATAAATGAGAGATAAATGTGTAAGATGTAGGAATGAGATCACTTGTCATCTCTCAAATTTTGAATTTTAATCAAAATAACCTTGACCTAAAGTCTTCCCACCTAAAGTTTCTAACCCTAGTCAGCTCTTCCTTGTCCTCCACACATGTTCTTGGGCGGCCAACTTGGCCGGAAATGTAATCCGGTGTTGAGCTCTGTTGACTTCTTTTTCGTCGTTTGCGCATTTTCTTCTCCATTCTTCCTTCAATTAGATCTCCAACAAGACTTCAGAATTTTCCTTTGACTTCTTCATACCAAATGTTCTTCCATGAGTGTAGATCATCCTGATAAAATTTCAGAACTTAGTTCACCATGCTTTGGCCAAAAATGCTGCTGGAATCCGTACAGGGTTTGAAGTTTTTGTCTTTTAGTTAGAAACTTATACCGATCTTTTGAAGGTTTTCCACTCCGAACTAGCTTTTGAACTCTTCATACGAAATGATCCTTAGGATATGGATCTGGAAAGTTTCAACTCATTTGGAGTTCGTTTAGTTAGGTTTCCGCTCCTGCTTCCTTGTTTAGATCGCTTTCTCCTAACCGGAGTAGGAAAATGTGCTAAAGTTGAGTTTTTAGGGTATTTTCAAGCTTCTCCATCATTTTTTACCATGATAAGGAAAACGTAATAAATAGATATAAATAAACACAAAGTTTAAGCAAAAGTACGAGAGTAGGAGAATAATTACTAGGTAATTATAGACCTAACAAGTTCAGTTCCTGAGGATCTTCGATTTTTAGTCCTGAAAATGAAGCGACTAACAAGGAAAGGCCTAGGGAAACGACAATTTCTAAGGGAAAGGCAAGTGTGCCATTGGTGAACGGAAAAGATTTGATCAAACTTAGACAAAATCATTATTGTTCTAGGGTAATCAGTAATAGCCGTAATCGGGCAGATGAAACGGCTTAAGGTAGGATCACATTAAGAGCATCGGAAAATTAAAGTCCAAACAAGGAAGCAATTAAAATCAATAAAGTAGTCCTGGAAATGAGAGAACCAAACCTAATAACTTACCCGGTTTGCAATACTCTGGTTGGTTTTCTCAAAGTGCCTCAAATCTTCAGTGTGATCTTCTAATTGATTCCATATGCTGAAAAAGGTTAGGAGAGGAGCGTAAAGCAGCTTGATGATCCTATTGTTGTCATCTCGATGAAACAGAGTAGGTTCCGGTAGCTCTGAGCAAGTTGGGTTTAGAGTGATGATGATAACTTGAGGCAGAGATGTTGGAACTAGGTGGGTGTACATAGATCTTAAGCCAGGTGGTGTCCAGATGTCTGGAGAGTCTTTTAGTGGGGTGACGCAAGGGCCCGGTCATGGCTACCACCCAACCTCTTTGGCGGCGAGGAAGCTAACACGAACAAAACCTAGGAGAGCTCTAAGGTTTGGAAGAGAAGCGCGTTTGGCCCGTGTCATGGTCTCTCATTCAATCAATATGATGTATCTTCTCCATATCTCTATATCAATTCTTAAACTATCATTCACCTCTAGCATGAAAATAATCTATGTTTTTCTATCTAATCCTATTTCTACTCAACAAGAAGAAAAAAAATAAAGAAGAAGGTTTGTTATCCTATCTCTCTAATCAATCTCCAACCAGCAAAGTCAACAAACTATATAAACAAAACTCATAAACCTTTTACCCAAATCTCTAAAATGCATCTAAATCAAATAATTGAATTTGGGCTATGTGTTGCTTCCTTAGGCCATCTTCAATAAGGATGTCCAAAGAGCCAAAGGCTAAAATGTAGCCCTTATTTCATTTCCAATAACAAATTTTAAAAGGGCCAAAGAGCCATAGAAGGGCTATCGGGCTAATAAGAGGGCTAAGTAGCCCTTTGGTTGGCCTAGTCCAAATTGGTGGCCCCAGCAGAAGAACCAAACGTGGAGAAAATGGGATGCTAGAAGAAGACCAGGGGGCATGTGGCAGCTTACAATTGGTTTAAATTGAACCAATTTGATTCCCAACAGTCAAAAGATGATCAATGACTATCAATTAAACATTGATGACCATAATTGCAAATCAATTGCCAATATTATATGGCTGTTATTTACACAACGGCTAGTTGTTGTTTTTTTTTTAACAAAACAGTAAAATTTGAAAATAACATTTTTCTCTATAAATACAACCATAATTTCTCTATAATTTCACACCTTTAGTTTTCCTTCTACAATTCACTTCAACAAACTTCTTCTATATTTATATTCTCTTTCTAGTGAAAAGCATGTCCATCAAATGAGCTAATTGGACAAGAAAAGAAGATGAAGCTCTTTGCATTGTGTTCATCCAAGTATCCGAAAATTTCGACAAAGGTACGAGCCAAAAAGAGACCGGCATTTGGAAACAAGTGGAGCAAAAGTTTAACGAATTTTTCAATGGTACTCCTCCAAATGTTTGAAATTTTGAGAGCTATAAATCTCGATGATTAGAGCATCCACTACCTAAGATCCAAGTCATAAGTTCGAGTCACCATGGGGGTAGGAGTGAAATCCTTTTATCCTCTTTAAATTTAATGAAAAAAAAAATCTCAATGGCAAAAACACCTCTTCCCACAAATGAACAAATGACATTAATGCGTCAAACGCGCTGAGAGGAGGATTCATAGTGGAGCTAATCAATCCAACCAAGTAAGATATCTTTTACATAATTTTTTTTTAAAAAAAATTTGCTTAGCAAGTAATTGTAATTATTTTTTTCATGAAACTACTCTTATTGTTATTATATATATAATTTTTATTTTTGTTATAGCAACACTTAACTGAGGATTTCTACAAGGATGATATGAATGGAAAAAATTTTCACCATCAAAGTTGTTACAATTTGTGTAGCGATAGTTGGGTGATGTTTGATGATTCACCACTAGAAAACTTTGGTTCTTCACCGGTGCAAAGAAACCTCCCTTTTTCCTTGGAAAATGATGAAGAGCCAAACAGATCTACTTTGACACCAACTTCGAATCCGGATTCCCTTCTTAGACCAATGAGACGAAATATGGCAAGAAAACATAAATTGAAGGCCAAAGAAAAAGAGGAGAAAGTTTTTCAAGAAAAACTATTGGCTAACATAGAGCAAATGAGAGAAGAAAACATCAAAGCAGAAGAGGCAAAAATCATAAGAGAGAAAATGAAGGAGGATCAACCAGAGAGGGAGAGGGAGAGGGAGAGGGAAGAAGTCATTGTAATGATGCAAACCGTTTATTTTACTCCAAGGAGCAAGACATATTTTGATGGGAAAAAGAGGGAAGCTCTTGAAAGGCTAAGGGCACTTGTTTCCTAATTCCACTACAACATCCAATGACTACCATCCACGTATGGAAACCGAAAACGACTACCATCCACGTATGGCATCCGAAGATGACCAATAGTTTGGTTATTTTATCAATTCGGTCAATGTTTTTTTAATAAATTGTTCAAGTTATGTAGAAATGTAGGCGGTCGAATTTGTTTTAGGGGTCGTGACTACTTACCCAATTTTAGTCTAAATATTGCCCATTTACTTGATCTAACATTTATTGACAGTATTGCCCTCATACTCTCTCTCTCTCTCTCTCTCTCTCTCGACTCCCCTCAGCACTCTCACTATGAATCCAATCCTTCTCCTTCTCCTTCTCCTCTTCTCCCTTCAGGCCACCCTCTCCCACGCCACCACAGCCTACCCTTCCATTCCGGGAACCACCCCCCGTCGACGTCTCCTCCGACGCCACCAACACCAACCTGATCCCCCCTCTCCGCGAAGTCCATGGAAACGGCCGAATCTTCGACATCAGCCACAGAGCCACCACTACAGCCCCGACATGACGGCGTTAGATCGAATCTTCGACTCAATCGATGGCATTGGCCAGTTCCTATGGCTCCCCAACAACATGAAGAACGACACCATTGCTAACAACTCCGAGATGAAGCTCCCCACCCACACCGGAACCTATGTCGATGCCCCCGGCCACATCTTCGATCACTAGTTCGAGGCCGGCTTCGACGTCGATACTCTCGACTTGGATGTCCGCCATCAGAGACGATCTCAACCGTCATGGTCCCCAAAGCCAGCCTGATACGCTCAAAGCAAGCATATAATTTAACCCTTCAATTATCATTAGTAGTATAAGCAAGTAGGGATCGTTCTATTCTGGGGATTGAGGGTACACCTGTCAATGTAGGACAATTTAAACAATTAAAATAAAACAAAGTATAATATTTACACAATATTAACATAATTTACGATTTAGGGGGGTTTTAGGATTTTGGTTTTTTCGAAAATTAAAAACAAGAATAAAAACTAAGTATAAACAAAAACACAAATACAATAATGAAATGTAAGAAACAAAGATCAAAACCAAGTTTATAATTGAATTCGAATGAACCCTACATTGTTCTTCCAAGTCATGTGAAAGGAGTTGATCATGTGAAACATTCGAAAGCAAACGATTTCCCATATTTTACTTTTCAACGCTAATTAATCTAAATGAAAGCACATAGATTAATCCTAT
>BDJD01005235.1:108820-120166 GCA_002564525.1 Rosa multiflora
CCCCCCCAGCTCCTCGATCTTCTCACAAACCCTAATAACCCTAATCCAGTTCCAGTTCCAGTGACTCTTCTCTCGCCGCCGTCAGGTATCACTTGCTGCTCGGTAAAACCTTTTCTTTTTTTACATTTCGACTCTCATCTTCGTTTGGTTAAAATTATATTTGGGGGTTTTGGTCTGCTCCCCTTCTGTGTAAGAGATCCAGAGTTTGATTTGCTTGGTCTGAAATGGAATGCTTCAATTTTTTGCTTTTTTTGTTTTGGTCATAATGAATTAGAACCGAGAGAGAAACTTGTGTTTTGGAATTCGAAGTTAGCAACAATGTTTTAGATCGCCTTGGATGGAAGATTTTATTGATTTTGTTCCCAATTCTAGAAAAGAAGAAGAAGAAGAAAAAAAAAAAGAGTTCATTTCCCAATTTACTTTTACTGAAAAGATTGCCCATATTACGAAAACGAAGGTAGACCGAAAAGTTTAAATTTTCAGGCTTTACGGTTCATAATTTGAGCTCCAACTTTGTATTTAACCCTCAAACCTGGCTCCTTGAGCTGATTTTGCATTCATCATGGGTGGTTTCTTCTAGTTCCTTGCCTTTGTTTTTATATAAATAGCCGTGTAACACTAGGGTTTCCGCAGAATAAAGCTTCAGTGGTCGGAGGATATTTGGTTAGTCTTGCTATGGCGCTCTCGGCTTCAAATCATCCCTCAGGAGTTTCCCGTCCAGGTTTGAGTTCCCATTGGACAATAATCATTACTGTTAATTATGTTATGCTTGCTATTAATACACTGTGTAGAAATAGAAGGTGGAATATTGATCAAGTTGTTCTCATTTGGTTTATACAGTCTTGTTTACCAAACAGAATAAGAAATTATTGAATGCTGTAAAAGGATTATCTACGTAAATCAACCTGAAGGATCAGCACTTCGACTTTCTTTTTGTTTTAATGTGGAAACAAATTTTGTTGAGACATTGCTTTTGTTGGGATTTTGAAGTAATGATTTGATTGATACTCTTAATGACAATCATGTTTTACAATAGATCTGTTCTTAATTTGCCGAGTTATAGGTTCATTATTGGACTTAAAATCATACTGATGGGCGCTGAATGAGAAGGAGTATGTTGAGCTTGCTTATAGAAGGCTGAACCTTAATACAAATGTTCTAAAATGAGTTTTTTTAGACCCTATTACGCTAAGAATTCCCTCACTTTTGAAGTTTTCCTTTTGCTTTTTGTAGTATTTTTAAACTCTTCTCCTCCTCCTGCTTCTTCTTTCTTCTTATTCTTCTCCCTTTTTTTTTTCCCCAAACATAAAGGTATCACATTCATGACCAAGTAAGGGAATGGTTCCCCTTTAGTGTGAATGTCAGGTCATATACTGCCTTTAACTGGTGGATCTATGTAATTGGTTACATCTGGGGCATTTCTGTAGTTCAATTTAGGACGGTGTGATGAACTCAACCCATTTAAACCATATATAAACCTTATGTGACAATAGTTTAAGTAAAAAAAAAAAAAGTTTATGGGATGCTTTCTGATGTGCTGTATTCAATAGAATTAGTGTGTTTATAGCAAGGGGTCTCTAACAGGCTGGAAATGTCTTTGCCTGACTATTGGGGTGTCAAGGCTTAACTTTGTCAACTATTTTTTAGGGACAAGTGATGCTTTGTTTAGGGAGCTATGGCATGCTTGTGCTGGACCCCTTGTCACCCTGCCACGTGAAGGGGAGCGAGTTTATTACTTTCCCCAGGGACACATGGAACAGGTAAGTTTTTGAGTTCTAAGTTTATCTCATGGTTGCACATGCGATTTTCATCCTTAGTACTTTGGTTTATTGGTGCAGTGCGTTTGGTTTGTGGAACTTCCTCCTTTGAAATGTCTTTTTCTTAATACTCTCAGTGACGAATTATGAATAGCATGTGTTCCTGAATGATGTATATGTAGCTGTTAAAATGAAAAAACCATGCTATGGAGATAAATATAGTGAGTTAATAGTTTGTCTTCTTTCTTTTAAAAAAAGAAACAATGCATCTCTAGATTTCTTTTATATAATTTTACTTGTTCTCGATATCCAAATTTCTTTCTGTTTTAGTAATTTTACATAAAGTGTAACTTGTAAAATGAATCAGAATTATATGCGAATGACTTGTTAGTCACCTGTATTCACATTTTTCTTATAAGTTGTGACCTGAAGTTGAGCTCAAATTGGCTTAGTTTATACCACCATGATATCAATTTGTAAGGTGAATCTTGATTTTTCTGTTTTGTTTCCTAGAGTTATATTTAATCAACTTTTTTTCTTAAGTAATAATAATAGGGTTTAGGGTTTTAAATCTGTCAGTATCTTTCTCTGAGTATCTTAAGTTATTTGACTATAAGTTTCCCCTTATCTGACAATTATCTATCATCATAAAGTCAACCAGAATTGTCTAATTCTCCATTTCCTCCGTCATTTTACTTTTTCTACCTCAATCTGTTTACATGGGAGTATCTTTTTTATAGCTGGAGGCGTCAATGCATCAGATGTCGGAGCAGCAAATGCCTTCATTCAATCTGCCATCCAAAATTTTATGTAAAGTTGTTAATGTTCAGCTTCGGGTGGGTGACATCATACTTATTTTTATTTGCCATTGTCGATCCTTTTGGGTGGTGTGGGTCAGTACTTGGTCCATTTTCATCCTTCTAGTTATATGATTAGTTCTTAAACCTGAGTGTAGGCTGAACCAGAAACCGACGAAGTTTATGCGCAAGTTACTCTGCTACCAGAAACTGATGTGAGTTATCTGTCCCTCCAAATAATCGTAACCAGTAACTGTATTAGTCATTTTTGGTGATAGTATGTCCTTTGTAGTTGCATCTTGTATCTAGTCGTAATTGATTTCAACCTTAATGAATCAGCAAAGCGAGGTAACAAGCCCAGATCCTCCTCTCTCAGAAATTCCACGCTGTACAGTCCATTCATTTTGCAAGACACTTACTGCTTCTGACACGAGTACACATGGGGGATTCTCTGTCCTTCGGAGGCATGCTGATGATTGTCTGCCACCACTGGTTAGCATCATTGATCCTTTTCATTTATTAACCTTTTGTTAAATTAAAGTTCTACCTTGGTTACATACTTTGTGTTGTGTGTGTGTTTTCTCTTTCTACGATTAGGTTGCTCATTTATCCGTGTGTAGCCTAAATTTAATTTTTTGTTTGTTTGTTAGGATATGTCTCAGCAGCCTCCTTGGCAAGAACTAGTTGCAACTGATCTGCACGGAAATGAATGGCATTTTCGGCATATATTTCGAGGTTGATTGCTTTTTATTTTTGTTTTGAATGGTTATGAACATTCTGGTTAACGGGGAATGTGTCGTTGTTGTTGTTGTTGTTGTTTTTTTATTTATTTATTTTTATTTTTTTATATATAATCTAAATTAACACCACAGGGGTTGACCCTGTGATTGGTGCTGAGTAGGCATTTCATTTGTGCCTATGGTCTGATGGGATATTGCGGTGATCAAAACCTAGGTAGCATGAGTCAAGTTTGACATCCGAAGTCTATAGATTAAGTCTTTCAATGATTCATATGCCAATAGTCCCTACAGAATGGTGATTATGTAAGCTTTGAAAGCCAGAGGACAGTCACTGCCATAAAGTCCCTTTTTGGCCCCTCCTCTTGGTCATCAGTATCTTCTGAATTAGGCGGTGTTCATTTCATGCCAGTGTCTTGGTGTTTATCTGTTTGCTTTTGTTTTAGGTAGCTCATACATTTAGAGTTGTCTAGTTTTTTACAGGGGACTTCTTGTCCCGTCGATGGGTCTTTTTGGTTCTCTTTTATGGAAGTTAGTTTTAAAAGAGAACAGTCAGAAGTTTTTGAGATTTTTTACTAATGTGTTAAGCATAAGTTGACTTGGAGTGAGTCCAAGGCACAATCTTCTAATCTCTCTCTTCGAGCGATTCCTAGAAACCTTTGGTGTGATGCCAAAGTCTGGATCACTCCTCTTCTTTGTGCTTTATTTGTGTTTATTGTCCTACATCATCATGTCGTACGTAGTTTTTTCTATTATCACATCGTATGTTGTCTCTTCCTCTGGTGTGATGCCAAATTCTGGATAACGCTTCTCTTCTTTGTGTTAATTTTTTCTGTCCTCCATCACATCGCATGCAGTTCCTTCCATTACCATGTCAAGTTAGTCCTCAAAAAGTTACTTGCCATGGGAAATAAATACCTATCTAGGATGCACGGATACGCGAAAATGGTCGCGAATCCCGTACCGATACGGGATACGGGTCGGATACGCCTGGATAAGCGTATCCAACGTACTCAGGTTTAGATACGCACTGGATACACTGGTATCTGTTTTGGATACGTGTTTTTGTAAATAAATTGGGTACGCGGGGGCATAATAGACTTTCTAACCCTAAAGAATAGAAGAAAAAAATTTAAAAATAAAGGAGAATCCAAACCCATCATGATTCTCCAGGCTTCGTCGATCTGTTTTTCTTCTGCTCTTCTTCTTTGTACTTCGCCCAAACAGAGGTTTTCTGACTATTATCCTTCTGCTTCTCTTCTGAATTCAATCTTTGTAGGTTGGGTATGGTATTTTTGATTGGGTATATGATGTCTGGGTTGGGGATAATGTATTGTTCATTCAATTTTCAATAAAATCGAAAATTAAATTGGTTGAGTAAAGAATTGTGTTGTCCAGGAACATGAGTGATAGTGGAAAAGCTCTGATAGATGAAAACAGTGGGGTTATGGATGAAAACAGTGGGCATATCCATGAGTAAAGAATTGGTCCTAGAGGAGAAGCTCCAATAGATGAAAACAATGGGGCTATGGATGGGAGCAAAGCAACGGTTCTTTTATAATTATATATATAAAATATGATTAAAAAAATATTTAATCGACGTATCCTTCTCGTACCCGTATCCTAAAACATTTAAGATTTCTCGTTTCCTCGTATCGCATCATATTGCATCCGGGTACCCGTATCCGTATCAGTGCTTCTTAGATACCTATGGATGTCCTAGTGACTTGTATGTGCTAGACTTTCTGTTTTTTGGTTGGGATGTTGCATTCTTGAACTGACTTGTCATTATGAGCATCTTGGTTCAGCCTTATTTATCTATTTATTGTACTCATTTATTCCTGAAGACCCTTCTGTTTCATATCTAGCATGAATATCATATCCACATATGCCATTTTGCATGGGATTCAGATATATATATATATATATATATATATATATATATATATATTTTCACTTTGTTAGTGTTACTAAGCTTTTCTATCTCTTCAAAAACAATCCAGGGCAACCTAGGCGCCACTTACTCACAACTGGGTGGAGTGTTTTTGTTAGTTCCAAAAAATTAGTAGCTGGTGATGCGTTTATATTCCTAAGGCAAGTCTGGTAAATGAAGAAGAATTGTTTTTCTTTAGTTACTTTAAGATTTGCATAGTCTGTTTATGCATTACATTTATGTTCCAGAGGTGACACTGGGGAGCTGCGTGTCGGTGTCAGGAGACTGATGAGACAACCAAGCAATATGCCATCTTCTGTCATTTCTAGTCACAGTATGCATCTTGGAGTCCTAGCTACTGCATCTCATGCCATTGCAACTGGGACACTATTTTCGGTCTTCTACAAGCCAAGGTCTTGCCTCTTTTACACACATGGAGGCTGTTAATTTCTTATGTGTTTTCGCTGTTCTTGTAATCTGATTATAGTTCCTACTTTCAAGACTTGATTTTTTTAAATAATTTTTTTATTATATATATATATGTGTGTGTGTGTGTGTGGATTTTTATATTTTTATATATCATATGACAGATGTTGTATATATGTATTGGTGGTTTTTTTGACTGATAGGTCTAGTTTGTCAGAATTTAACTCTTTCTGCTGACATGAACTGTTGTTCTTTTAGAGTCTGTTAGTCTTGTTAGAGGAATTAGACATCTCTAAATAGGGTTGTGGCATTTTAAAATTTCAAGCCCCATTGATTGCACACTGCTTTCTATTTCTCGGTGTTTGTTTGTTTCTTTTCTCTTTGTATTTCTCATATATACGTCATAAAGTAAAATCTTCTTTTTGGCTCCAATTGTGCAGAACAAGTCGATCTGAGTTCCTTGTTAGTGTCAACAAGTACCTTGAAGCTCGCAGTCACAAACTCTCTGTTGGCATGAGGTTTAAGATGAGATTTGAGGGTGAGGAAGTTCCCGAAAGAAGGTCTGTTTTCAATGCATAGTTCCTCTCTAAAATCATCCACTAGCATTTTCTGACCTAAAATATTTTACTGAACTGCAGGTTCAGTGGCACGATTGTTGGTGTTGGGGACAATGCATCACCTGGATGGGCAAATTCTGAGTGGCGATCTCTAAAGGTTCTATATATTTTCTAATGATGATCCTAATCGGTGTTGATCAGTTCCAACAACATATTTTCTATGGTGATAAATTTGTGATGGGGAATTACAAGTAAATACCAGATTAGAATGTAGTTATAAAATTGAGTGGAAATTAGAATTATATTCCTTTTTAAATGGAAGAGGAATAACATAACACAGTTTATATAATTTTTCTTTTGGTGTGTGTTTGTGAGAGAGAGGGTGCTGGGCCTGTTATAGTAGTTTCTGTAACGTTTTGGCTTTGAGTACATGTGGACCATGTATGAATTATGAAGAGATGTAACTAGCAAACCTAGGTTATCTAAGTTCAAATAGATTCCCTCTCAAGTCAATTCAGATTTATGTTTGAAATTTTTTCTATTTGTCTGTTAAGTTTTATTAGCATGTCGCAAAGTAGAAGATGTATAACCTGTTTCTGAAGCCTAAATAATTCAAAGTTTGATAAGCAAATACTTAAAAGTTACATCTCAGTGCATGAAAACACCAATCTCTCTGGGGAAACCTCTCAGAGAGATGCCAAAAACTATACTGTCCCATAACAGGACCTCTACTCCCCCACTTATACCTGCATATATTCTTCTGTTCCTCTCCAGCCAAAGAACATTAAGAATTCTGATATTGGTCACTACCGATACTATCACTTTGTGATCTCTATCCTTATTTTTCTTTCTTTTTTTGGCTAAGCAGGGGGAGCAAGACGTTAGTTGCTCCTTTAGTATTGCATGTGGTGCTTATTGTTTAGGTATGAAGAGTGTGACTTATGTTTTCCTTGACCGTTTGTTTAGCACCTGTGTCATCCGTAATCAAATGTGGAACAAGTTCTTTTTTTAATTTTTTTTTTAATTTCCTTTTTACTCTGATGAGCATTTAACATGTAGTTTTCACTTGGTTTTACTTTATCTGTTTGAGTTTTCCATTTCTTGAAATTGCATTTCTATCAAGCGGTGATTTATATTATACATATTTTTTTTTTCCAGGTCCAATGGGATGAACCCTCATCTATATTGCGGCCAGATAGAGTCTCACCTTGGGAATTGGAGCCCCTGGTAGCAACTACTCCACTAAACTCCCAACCTGCACTAAGAAACAAGCGGGCACGACCTCCTGTTTTACCTTCCTCATCCCCAGATCTTTCTGCACTGGGTATGATTGTTTTCTTAATGATGTGTCATTTCCAATCTGTCTTCATGTAGACTTTTGATTCAAAATTAATTCTGTATGGTCTTCGGGTATTAGGTGAGTGGAAATCCCAAGTAGAATCTCCTTCGGCTTTCTCATATAATGACCCACAGCGTGGTCGAGACCTCTATCCATCACCCAAGTATAGTTCTGCTTCAAAAGCCAATTCTCTTTGTTTTAAGGGGAATAATTCTCTAGCTGCTGTTTCTGCGAACCCAATGTTTTGGTCCAATCGAGTTGAAGCCGTTACGGAGTCTTTTTCACCTGTTATGAGAGATTCGGTGGAAAGGAAACAAAGCACTGGGAATGGCTATAGGCTGTTTGGAATTCAGTTGCTTGATAACTCTAATGTAGAAGAGACTTTACCCATGGTAGTGTCCGGAAAGCTGGGGGATGTTCAACCAATTTCTTCATTTGATGCTGAATCTGACCAACACTCAGAACCATCAAATGTCAACCGATCTGATCTTCCTTCAGGAAGTTGTGACGCTGAAAAATCATCCCTCAGATCACCTCAGGAATCGCAAAGCAGGCAAATTCGGAGTTGCACAAAGGTAGTTCATCTCTCCTTTACCCTCAAGTATATAGTACTCTCTCTTTTTACTGCCTTTGGGGCAGTTTTTGGTTCCGTAAGCTATGGGCGATTTGTGTCCGTATTTGGGAGCTTGCGTATAACTTCTGCGCTTCTCTTTTTGATCTTATGAAATCCTATTAGCAGTAGTTTATCCTGTTCCATGACTTCTATCCTTCTCAGAAGTAATGTGGTGTTGGGTTTTATTGGTTAATGTCTTAGGTCTTTGTTTTTCTGTTTTCCTCTTTAGGTTCATATGCAAGGGATTGCAGTAGGAAGAGCTGTAGATTTAGCACGGTTTGAGGGATATGAGGACCTGCTTAAGAAACTGGAAGATATGTTTGATATTGAAGGCGAGCTGAGTGGATCTACCAAGAAATGGCAAGTTGTCTACACTGATGATGAGGATGACATGATGATGGTTGGGGATGACCCATGGCAGTAAGTGATCCAACCAATGCCTTAATTCTTCTTTCCAGTCTCACACCTGAAAATGAATTCTCAAGTACTTCAGTTAGAGCCAACGGTGATTTTAAAGTTAGCAAATGATTTGATGGTGTCTAATCAGATCTGTTATATTCCTCCTAGCTAGAAGTAATTAGAATACTGAATCTAAATTTTTTGAACAAAGAAATATCAACTGTGTCTGCCCTATCGCTGTTGAAATGAATCTAACTGTTGCAATGTGGTCATTCTGTAAAATCTGTGTTTTCTAGTGAGTTCTGCAGCATGGTAAGGAAGATTTTCATCTATACAGTGGAAGAAGTGAAGAGGTTGTCACCCAAGATAAAACTTCCAGTAGGTGGAGAGGCTAAACAAGGCAAGCCAGATTCTGAAGCAGCTATCAATGCAGAAGACGGGTCGTCTATTATGGGGACGGCATATTGATATGCCAGCACGGATCTAGCTGAAAAGCATGGAAAGAAAAAATTAGCAGAAGAAATTGAAATTGAAAGAATAGAACACGACTTTCCAGAGAATGTCTGCTTGGATGATGCTGTGTATGGACAAAGTAGTCAAGCCGGAATAACTGGTACAGTTTTCCAACATGTTGAACTGGAGGGAGTGCAATTTGGAGTCGCTGGTTGCGACAGCGTACTGGTGTTTTGTTTGTGAAATAGTCTAGTATCTCCACGACCACGAGGATCTCATGGTGGTTGCTTGAATGGGCACCTGTAGCTACCAAAGTTTTTCCTGCTGTGTATGAAAATGAGGGGTATATGCTCTTCATCCTTTGATATTGTATTATTTTTGTTTGTTATGAAGACATGGTGTATCAAGCTTTTGTACATAAATATATTGCTTTCTTTCTTACAAACGCTCGCAGTAGTCTACATAAGAAAGTAACTCGCAAGGCACAAATAACTCGGTAGGTCAGGGTCTACTGGCTGCGGTGATATGGTGTTGAGTCTGTTGACTCCACGGCTGTTGTTTGTGCCTACTGTACGGGTTTGGGCTGGGCTTCGGACCGGGTTTGGTCTTGGGACATTGAAATATCTGCAAAATCTCAGATATATCAATTTTTGGAGTGACCTATCATATAGTAAAAAATATCTTATTTTTCACCGTTTCTACGAAATTTCTCTAATATTGTCAAATTTCCTCGATATATAAGATATATAGGATATATTATGATAAAATGAACAAATATCTATAAAATCTGACAAGAGAATCAAAAAATTAATAAGTTACTCAGTTATTCACATTATGGAATATAAAGGTTATGTAGGGTGTAAAATTTTAAAAACGGTTTCAAGTAGGAAAATGGCCTGATAGAGAGGCAGCGCAACTTGTTTGGAAAAAATGTCTCGAGGTTTCAAAGCGGATTTGGGTGAGGCAAAATCTCCTCAGGGCGAATCTGGCTGAGGAGAAATCCTCATACCAAATCTGGGTGAAAAGGAATTCCCTAAAGGCATCTATGTGATGAGAAATCCACTCAAGCCTAATCTAGGTGAAGAGAAATCCTCTCAACGTGAATCTGAGTGAGGAGTAATCCCCTCAAAAGAAATCCGGGTGAGGAGAAATCCACTCAGGACAAATTTGGCAGATACTGCCTAGAGTATAAGGAAAACAGTCGACTACTTCAAGAGTATGACTGTCATGTTCATCACTACAATTCGTGCTATCTGGGTCATATGTCTTTGTCTGATTATTGTACTTTTGTAAATCATCGAGTGACTTTTTAACCACCTAGAGTCTCTTTTTGGATGTAGATGAAATTAGCATTTATATCTATTTATATATAAATCCAATAAAATGACTCTTACAAAAAAAATATTATTTTCCGGAATATCCTTGATATTTTCGATATCTTTTTTTTTTCAAAATTCCAATAAACATGTAAAAACTAATATTTTAAACCTTGCTCGGTACTATCATTTTGTCTACTATGGGGAATGTTGGGACTATGGACTGTTGTTGAAACCCTATAAATTCTTATGTTACTTGAAAGATAACCGACTCTGGTCAGTTGTGCAAAAACTCTTCTACCTGTTAAAAGAGTAATTTGTAATCTTGTATTGCTAGCATTAAATGTGTTGTTTGTCATAGCTATAGTATTCTAAAATTCTCATTGTCTTGGAGCTCTACTGGTCTCTAAAACCCTCCTCTCCTAGTTTAAATTTGTTGCCTGCACCTTTATGTGGAAATTAAGAGAAAGAAAGAAAGATAGCATGCTCTGCTTATCTATCTTTGTAAGGAAATTAAGAGAAAGAAAGAAAAATAGCAGAGCAGCAGTTATGCTTATCTATCTTTGTAAGAGCAACTCCAACTGATATCCCGTATTTTGATTTTTCTCTATTTTAGGGAAAAATTGGTCTATTTTGCTCCAACAGATTCCCTATAACCAAGGTTTTAAATATCGGTATTTTCATATCTATCGGTACTTTGAAAAAGGGAGATATCGGATATATCAGGGATATATCGAGGATACAGTGTACGAAAATATCGTTTTTGAAAAAAGTCAATTTATTAGAAATTTAGAACTACATATAAATACATATGAATGTAAACTTCATCTACATCCAGAAAGAGACTCTAGGCGGTTGAAAAGCCGCTCTTTGGTCTACAAAAATGCAATAATCAGACCAAGACATATGACCCATATAGTGCGAATTGTAGTGATGAACATAATCGTTATAGACCTCTTTAGAGCTGCCGACTGTTTCCCCTATAAAGGGATAATAAGGATGAACCCAACTAGATGACT
>BDJD01005235.1:120334-148216 GCA_002564525.1 Rosa multiflora
TGCATGCAATGGTTGACTTAATGTGTTATCCCATCGATCATTGATGATTTTAAGCACCCATTTCTTTCCTCTCATCTGTGATATTTGTTGTTTCACTCTTTCAAACATTTCATATAATATGGGCATGGTTGGTTGAATTTCTGTGTCAACAATTCGAAAAATCTCATACAATGGCTTATAAATTTTATGGACTGATTCCATGCCATCCCAAAATGTCCCATCGAGGACTCTTTTTTCTATCATTTTGCCATCTCTGGTCCTGCTCACTGCATTTTCATTCCATGCGCTACTTGTAAACAATTTTCTCAAATCAGATTTCTTCTTCAAAATGCTGTCGATGGCAATGTGATTTGTCGCAAATCGAGTTTTACCCGGTCAAATCAAATCTCCCTTCGTGATGCTCCTCATTTCAGCCAGTACCCAACCATGATTGTAGATGTAGTTAGTTACACTTTGAGCCCATTTGACGACAGTGGAAACAGTCTCTTGCTTCCCGATATCTTCAAATATCAAATCGATGCAGTGGGCAGCACACGGGAGATATATAGGATATATTATGATAAAATGAACAAATATCTATAAAATCTGACAAGAGAATCAAAAAATTAATAAGTTACTCAGTTATTCACATTATGGAATATAAAGGTTATGTAGGGTGTAAAATTTTAAAAACGGTTTCAAGTAGGAAAATGGCCTGATAGAGAGGCAGCGCAACTTGTTTGGAAAAAATGTCTCGAGGTTTCAAAGCGGATTTGGGTGAGGCAAAATCTCCTCAGGGCGAATCTGGCTGAGGAGAAATCCTCATACCAAATCTGGGTGAAAAGGAATTCCCTAAAGGCATCTATGTGATGAGAAATCCACTCAAGCCTAATCTAGGTGAAGAGAAATCCTCTCAAGGTGAATCTGAGTGAGGAGTAATCCCCTCAAAAGAAATCCGGGTGAGGAGAAATCCACTCAGGACAAATTTGGCAGATACTGCCTAGAGTATAAGGAAAACAGTTGACTACTTCAAGAGTATGACTGTCATGTTCATCACTACAATTCGTGCTATCTGGGTCATATGTCTTTGTCTGATTATTGTACTTTTGTAGATCATCGAGTGACTTTTTAACCACCTAGAGTCTCTTTTTGGATGTAGATGAAATTAGCATTTATATCTATTTATATATAAATCCAATAAAATGACTCTTACAAAAAAAATATTATTTTCCGGAATATCCTTGATATTTTCGATATCTTTTTTTTTTCAAAATTCCAATAAACATGTAAAAACTAATATTTTAAACCTTGCTCGGTACTATCATTTTGTCTACTATGGGGAATGTTGGGACTATGGACTGTTGTTGAAACCCTATAAATTCTTATGTTACTTGAAAGATAACCGACTCTGGTCAGTTGTGCAAAAACTCTTCTACCTGTTAAAAGAGTAATTTTATAACTATCCCCATTTTAGGGATAATGAGGAAAGAGAAAACTAAATTCTCTAAATTTAAGGAAGAATTATAGAGATTTTAGAGATTGCTATAAAATATGGAATCTGTTGGAGTTGGAGAAAAAAAAAGAGGCTAAAACTTTGACTTTTGCTTCCATATAATACCGAAATTATAGGGAAGTTGTTGGAGTTGCTCTAATCTCCTATGTTTTGTTAACTGAAATAGCTGTAAATTTCCTTCACAAAACTAGTCACTAGCCTACTGCACTTCCGTTTTACCCCAACAAATTTGATATCAAAGTCGAACTCATATACTTTTCCTCACTAAAAAATCCCAGCACTTGTTCCAATGAGTCCAAATTCACTCCCCACTTTGATTGCATTTTAGAGAAAGGCTTTTTCGAGTTCTAACTTAATGGTTGAGCGTTATCACTGCCGCATCCTATGTACGAAGATAATCAGATCCCACATTCAAGAAATATTAAGTCCTCATCATACTTTTTGCATAAAATTTCCACAACTAATAGACTCAATAAATATGCAATCTTGAGAGAGAAGTCCTCATAAATGTAACTGACTAGCTGCCGGTTTTCAAAGCTATAGTGTGAGAGAGAAAAAAAAAAAATATTTCTCAAAAGATTTTTAAGTCTCCCTCAAGTTTCATCATTTTTTAAAAGTTAATGTCTCGTGATAAGAAAAATTTCCATTCAAGAACACATCATCGTGTGAGAGAGAAAAAAAAAAAAATTTCTCAAAAGATTTTTAAGTCTCCCTCAAGTTTCATCATTTTTTAAAAGTTAATGTCTCGTGATAAGAAAAATTTCCATTCAAGAACACATCATTTATCTTATTCCAAGACCTTATTGACCTAAAGATCGAAGAATATAACCAACATTTTGAATTATCTTAGAAAGAGAGGGAAAGTTATGCAAATGAAGCAGTAGATCTCAGCTTTTGATATTTATTGGCAATCTTTTATCTAATAATTAAAAAATGTACTTGATATTATCTAGCCCTCCATTTTTGTTGGTGCAAGTGCACGTCAATGCACTGAATACACGAGAGAGAGAATGAACAATTTTAACCTTAGATCTATGGAATAGAATTGTTACTAAGCATTGCATACGGGCTTCTTCAAATGTTCTAACATGCTCATACGGATTTTCAAGCTTTATTATTATTTTTTTTTTCAAGTTCTAACCCATTAAATCAAATATAGGAAGGAGTTGAATCAAGCTAGATATAAGATCAAATTTCTGGCATGTTAGGTGGAAGCACAATGCATGACTACATACGTAAGTTGGATGCATATACGACTCTTTAAGGTAGTATTTGAGTAGGGGATTTGGAGGTTCCAAGTGATTTCAAGGTGATGGGATTATAAGGTGAAGGGATTATGAGGTGATGAGATCTTAAAATGAGGGGATAAAAGTGGTGGATTATTTAAAGGGCTAAATACTACTTAGTACCTTGTGGTTTAGGTCCAAAATCAATTCAGTTCCTGGACTTCTAATTTCATCAAAAACACCCCTACACTTTCAATTTTGATCTAATAGGTCCAATTCGTTAATATTCTGTTATGGGTTCAAGTTATAGTTGGATTATTTGTTGAAAAATTATTTATTTTTAATAATAGGACTCACTCCTAAATTGACTATGCAGACCACCTCGACACCACATCATATAACATAGGCCATATATGAGCCACGTTAACAAGTTAAATAGCTCAATTGTCGGAAAACTAACAAATTGGACCTATTATATCAAAATTGAAAGTGCAGGGGTGTTTTTGATGAAACTAAAAGTTCAGGGACTGAATTGATTTTGGACTTAAAGCACAAGGTAATAATTTGTACTTAGCCCTTATTTAAATGACTTGTTTGGGTAAATTTTTTGAGTGAAGGGATTTAATTATGGGATTTTGTAAACATATTTATTTTTTGACAAGATTAATCTTTTTTTATATTTTGCTATTTCTAATTAATTGCATTTTTTTTAACCAAATAGATGTAAAACAAGAAAAATTTGTGCTTCACCAATTAATTCCGAAACTTCCATTAAAATGAAAAAACTAAAAGTTCAGGGACTGAATTGATTTTGGACTTAAAGCACAAGGTAATAATTTGTACTTAGCCCTTATTTAAATGACTTGTTTGGGTAAATTTTTTGAGTGAAGGGATTTAATTATGGGATTTTGTAAACATATTTATTTTTTGACAAGATTAATCTTTTTTTATATTTTTCTATTTCTAATTAATTGCATTTTTTTTTTAACCAAATAGATGTAAAACAAGAAAAATTTGTGCTTCACCAATTAATTCCGAAACTTCCATTAAAATGAAAAAATGAAAAAAATCATGAAGAACTAGAAATTTGAAAATGCAACAACTGAAATTTCACAGTCACAATTCGATTATGGTATTGCTTGAATTCATAGACTTAAAATTCCATCATTTTAATAACATTATAGTGATATACATCCTAAACATCAGAATAAAACTTCGAAATTATGGAACATTTGCAAGGTCTCCTTGTTCTTGCTACGCTTGTTGAGCTCGATGCCTTTGATAGTCAAGAAACATATCCATCACCAATTGATCATGAAATACAGTCCACTCATTAGTGGCTTCAACAGTTCTAATCTCCTCTTCGTTGATTTCGCGAAATACAGATTCTTCAATAGATACATGCCTTGTTCTTCGTAATCCACCTTTGTCATATAAGACTAGGCAAAGTTTTGAAAATCCGTACATTAGCACTTTTAAGTTTTTCAGACACTGAACTTCAGATCCACTTAATTGATTCAAATAGAATCATCTATGTTCATCCCAATCAGGCAATGGCTCTCTTCTTGTGAGTAACTTACAATGCTACCAAGCTACTATTGCTGCTATAAATCCAGTTACAGCAGCCAAAAAGGCTTTCATTTTCCCTATCCTTTCTTCATCCTCCACCACCTCCCCCTCCTCCTTCTCTTCTTCTCTAGCACGCTTACGAAAAATATCCATCCAGAGTTCCTATTTTCTTCTCCATGGTCATAGTAGCAGCGAAACACATTAACATTTCCAACCTGAAAAGATGTAATTTTTATCAGTAACTTTAATTTGAGAACAAAGGAATCTCGGAGAAAGTAACTCTTAATGTAAGCCAAAAAAGGAAGAGCAATCATTGGAAATGGGAAAGAAAAACAAAAGAAAGAAAAAAGTAAAGGAAACGTAAAGAAAGACCACCAAGAATGTTGTATAAAAAATATGGGACGGAATTCCTGTAAAATAAAAACACAAAATAATATGGTAATATCTTGGGAAATAAGAATAATAATATAGATAAGAAAATGAAATAAAGTAAGAAAATAATATAATATAAAATATAGGTTTTATATATAGGAAAACTTATCGAGTCGAGGCGTGCAAGTGCATTGTCCTAAGAGAATATTCGTCCCCTACTGCACAGGGTTGACTGACGAACTTCTCCCAAGATACAACAACTCTTCGAGCTCCGTCATGTAGCTAAGAAGCCCCATTGAACCTTAATCACCCGTGCACTCAAAACGGTGTATAAGTAAAGTATGTATATATATAGTTTGTAAGAATATCTTTGGTAGAGGTATTTGGCTAGCAATGGCCTCATTAACCATATAACTGTCAAATAATAATCGTATATTTAAAACATAAAACCGTTAAACCATAAATAGAGTAATAAACACAAAAAGAAAATAACCCCCAAAATAAAGAAAGAAAGAAATAATATATATTTTAATTTTAAATCATAAAATTTCCAACAATCCCCTACTGATTTAAAATTAAAATAAAATCATTTAAAACAAAATAAGTGAGTGCTTTTACTGTGCAATCGGCATAGGTACCTTTCGGGTTTGAACCTAGCTTAGTGTGATAGTCTGTATTTGAGGAACCAAAGTGACACAGTCTTGAACTTTGATACCTTTGACCAAACTTCAACATATCACACACACAGTACGGGTAATTAGACAGGTTCGCGTGTTGGCGCATTTATGGCCGTGCCCGTATCTTGATTCTCATGAGAGTATTAGAGAACAGCCCAATTCTCATTGTCGTGGCCTCACGAACAACTCTCACTTAGGTGAGTTCTCCAAGGGTACGTGTGCTCGGACCCCGCGGGAGTTTGCCCGCCTCGAAACTCATTCAGGGTATCATTGTTTTCCCTTCCTAACGTCACATTTAATATAGCAATTAATGCCTTAGGGATGCACAAGATAATATCTCTTTTGGATATATCCTTAAAATTTATGTGTGCTATATTTGAGTCACGCAGTATGATTGTTTCTACCACATTGAACTTCCTTCATGGGATCTCCAATCATAGAAGTTGGGTTACCTCCCTAGGTGACTCCCTTATGGGCTTAAGTACATCCCCCTTCAGGGAGTTTATATGTAGTCTCATCTTTGAGACTATAAGAGCCTCATCTGGGAGGCATATATATGTATGACTTATGTCATATTTTATTTATTTTATTTTTCCTTTGGTCATATCTTGCTTGGCCCTTTAGCTCGCAAAACTTGCATTTTAATTTATCTGCAAGCCTCAAATAATCCATCAGCCACAATTCTCATAGGAGTGTTTTCCTCCATATGAGAACAAGAAAATTTATAACTCTGCACTGATTATTTAATGAACCCTTTAGCTCGCAAAACTTGCATTTTAATTTATCTGCAAGCCTCAAATAAACCATCAGCCACAATTCTCATAGGAGTGTTTTCCTCCATATGAGAACAATTAATCAGACAACTGTCGAACGACTGTTGTCTGAATGAAAAACCTACTGTTGTCTAGTAGCCTGATGTCTGATTGACTTCATTCAGACAACTGTCGATAACAGTTGTCTGTTTCTCAGTCACACAACACATATAAGTAAATATTTGTTGTCTGAATTTATCCAAAATCTAATGTGTCTCGTAAAATATCTAGATTATGATTTACTCCAAATTTGCTCACTTGACCTCTATAGACAATGTTGGAATCTTGAAAGAATACCATTGAAGTAAATATTAAATGGTGAACAAAAATATAAACCATAACCCCCACATTTCCTGATATTGAATAAAGCATAACCCCCAGATTACTATGATATTAAATGTTCTTCAAGATATGTTTATAAATATTAATGGGAGTTATAACTAGAGCTTACCCCCACATCTCAACGATAGAGGCTCTTCATGAGAGAATTATACTCATAAGTCATAACAAAATCAGTTATGTAAAAGTCCGTAATAATAAGCATTAAAGAATACTAATAAAATAGTTAAAATTTCAAATAGTAACCCCCATTATTGAAATAAATAAAAAACTTATTGGCTCATTAAAGAAAAATGACAAACTTCTTACAGATTATAATCAATGATTATTTATCCTATTTTTTCACACCTAAAATGATCGATGTTACTCCAAATTGTGGTGACAGATAGTAATTTTGTCTCATGATTAAATCTTAAGTAATAGTATTTATTGAGTTCCTAAGTTATTGCAGGAAAAGAAAATAAAGATGATACGTTTTCTTTTACTTTCACAATTTAATTTCTATGTGCGTTAAGAGATATGCAAATGCCCTTTATGTTAGCCAATGTATACACAAATGCAACAAGTCATAAACGAAAATGCATGCTCAAAAAAAAAATACTTGGAAGTTCAGTTTGTGAAAAGATTTCATTTTGCTTTAATGAGTCAGTAAGAAGCTATTTTCAATTTCAATAGTGAGGGTTACTATTTGAAATTTTAACTATTTTATTAGTATTCTTTAATGCTTATTATTACCGTTTGTCTTATATATCTGATTATGTTATGAGTACTCTTAGCATTTAGTGACTAAATATTAAAGTTGATTCAATGCGTTAATAGATAAATTTGTTATGAATTCAAATGAAAAATTAAATTCAATATAGTGTAATTAAGACATATTTACTACCTCAATAAGAGAAACAATTATTTACTCTTCATACTTGTAACTTCCATATTAATTACAATTTGGTTTTGCATCATGTGAAGATCACCAACCGAATAGTGGCTGGTGACACCATTATAATTAGCAAATTCTCTTTCACAACTTCTTGATGATTGTGGACCATATTTTTTTATTTTGTATATCGATCTTCTTCTTCTCTTCAGTCAAATTATTAAAGCATAGAGCTTTTACGTGAGTCTCAATGAATTTGATCAATGGGATAAGACGAAGTCATCGTTAGTATTAACAACAAAGACAAGATAAATGGTGAACAATATAAACAAAATTCGGTGATAAAAATTTTACAGAAATTCATTACGAATTTTCTCTTAGATTGTTGTAAAAAATATGGGACGGAATTCCTGTAAAATAAAAACGCAAAATAATATGGTAATATCTTGGGAAATAAGAATAATAATATAGATAAGAAAATGAAATAAAGTAAGAAAATAATATAATATAATATATATGTTTTATATATAGGAAAACTTATCGAGTCGAGGCGTGCAAGTGCACTGTCTTAAGAGAATATTCGTCCCCTACTGCACAGGGTTGATTGATGAACTTCTCCCAAGATACAACAACTCTTCGAGCTCCGTCGTGCAGCTAAGAAGCCCCATTGAACCTTAATCACCCGTGCACAAAGCCCCATTGAACCTTAATCACCCGTGCACTCAAAACGGTGTATAAGTAAAGTATGTATATATATAGTTTGTAAGAATATCTTTGGTAGAGGTATTTGGCTAGAGTGGTTGCATTATGGTGAATTATACCGTCATGTATACCCTCATTATCCGACAATCTAAACTCCCACACATGTGCATGTTTCATGTCTCACCATATGCCTTCCAACCATAGCCACGTACCCTTATATAGGGCACACTTACCATACCATCAATGGCCTCATTAACTATATAACTGTCAAATAATAATCGTATATTTAAAACATAAAACCGTTAAACCATAAATAGAGTAATAAACACAAAAAGAAAATAACCCCCAAAATAAAGAAAGAAAGAAAGAATATATATTTTAATTTTAAATCATAAAATTTCCAACAATTTGCTCTAAGAACAACCTTATATACACACACACACACTCCTTTTAGCTACTTTTCAACCTATGAAAGTTAACTCACAGATTCCACGAGCCACTAGAAACCTGAGCTTTTTCCTAACATAATCAATCTTCAACAAACAATCATCCCTCCTACCTAATGAACTTCTAATCCAGCCTCCTTTTAAGTTTCACTCTGTTTTTCTAAGCAGAGTATCACAATCTAGAGTCTCTAAATCTTACCCCACCTCATCAAATTGTAGGTATTGACATCTATCATGTCTCTAGACTCAAGTTTGTTATAATATATTTAAAAAAAAAGTGTTGAACCTATAACATCACAATTGATGTGCTTACCTTAAGCTTCTCATTACCCTTCGTCACTGTCTTTCCATCTTTTTTCTTCCTCCAGTTATGATGACTGTCCTAAAAGTTCTCAGCACCTTCCGACCGAAAAGAAAAAGCTTATGCTCTTCCGATGTGAGAGCTGTAGGCCTCCAGAGTCGACTGAAATTTCTGATAGAAAATTGCTATATATAGGGCGACAATTAACATGATCCAGTGCCTCACTTATCATTTGCCTTTCTCTGCTACTGGTGAGATCGGTGTCTTAACTCTTAAGGTCCAATTCTCAGTTATGTAATTGCCCAGCCAGTTCAAGATCTTGTTGGTTAGTTCAGTTAACAAACACAATATTTCTAATTTGAAAGCTGAGATCAATAATTCTAATTTTCATTTTACTCTACAAACACATGAAAGTTTACAACTATTTCTAGTATCAACACCTATTGATATATACCGTGTCAATGAAAAAGAACAAGTTCTTTCTTCAATAAGAAAACAATGTCCTATTATCTGAGACACGTATAAGAAGCACTAAGATGCCTATAAATACTGATTAAATGGAAATGGTAAGTTGAATCTGATGCTTCAGTGGTCAAATTAAAGAATATGCTGAAACTAGATGCTATAGATAGAGCGCTCCATATCACTCTCAATCTCTACAACTCTGGACTCTTCTCTATCACCCACAGAAACAGAATACGACAAGAACCAAAATCTTTTTTGTGTTATCTCTCGACCTTTTCACCAACCCAGTAATTCAGAGGAAAGAGAAAAGATGAGAAACCAACACATGAAATGAACCAAACAGAAGCAAATGCAGAAAAACCAGAAAGTCACTGAAACCTGAGTTCCCTAGATCAGAGGCAACTCATTTCAGCCTCAAGAAATATTGGGATTCACTCTTTCTCTACAACTTTCCTGTTTCAAAACTTCAACCAACAAATCAATATATTACCACTGAAGCAACATATTCAACTAATTAACTACCATAGCTAATCTATAATCTAGCATAAAATGAAAATAAAGATTCTGCTCAATGCAGTCAAAACTTAACAAGGAACAGCCTCAATCTAATTAAGAAACTAACAATTTGATATGGCAAATAGCTTATGCATAGTTGAAACAGTTACAGCGCACAAGGTTAAGAACAAGAACAATAACAATGAATGTAATAAAGCCCAAGCAGAGAACAATGCAGAATTGTAGCTCTTTCTGTCATTTAACTTGATTCGAAGATTTTCCTTCAATTTTGCACAACCCAATTTGCTTGCCATCAAATCTGAGAGAGAGGAACAGTGGGTTCGTGAAATCCTTTAATAAGACCCTATATCTAGAAACACAATTATAGAGAGAAATAAAAGAAACTGAAATGAGAAGTTGATATATATTTTCATAATCAAAGGAAGAGGTGGTTCTAGTACATATATAGTGATCCTTCTGACCTTCTGAGACTGAAGGGAAGGAACTGGACAGGTGTCCATTTAATAAGACCCTAGATCTAGAAACACAATTATAGAGAGAAATAAAAGAAACTGAAATGAGAAGTTGATATATATTTTCATAATCAAAGGAAGAGGTGGTTCTAGACTTCTAGTACATATATAGTGATCCTTCTGAGACTGAAGGGAAGGAACTGGACAGGTGTCCAGGTCATGACTACCAACCTGTCAGCTCATAAGCATAAAAGACTAAACAACCAGCAAAGTTAAAGTATAAGAAACTACAATAAAAGATGGATAATTACTAGGCTCTTATCATCCCACCCCTCTTAGAGAAAATTCATAATCTTCAACTCTTGAATTCTGTAAACCGTAGCTGAAAGTTGCCAAGTCATGACTACCAACCTGTCAGCTCATAAGCATAAAAGACTAAACAACCAGCAAAGTTAAAAGATGGATAATTGCTAGGCTCTTATCATCCCACCCCTCTTAGAGAAAATTCATAATCTTCAACTCTTGAATTCTGTAAACCGTAGCTGAAAGTTGTTAACTTCTTCCCAAGTTGCATCTTCTTCAGTCCCATTTCTCCATTGAATCAACCATTTCACTATTGGTGAATTCCCTTGCTTAAACAATCCCCTATCCAAAATCTTGTGAGGGTACCAGTTCTCCTTGTTACAATCAAAACCCCGAGGAAGGTGTGGTGAAGTAATCGCAGAATCACCAAGCTTCTTTTAGAAGTGAAACATGGAAAACAGGGTGAACTTTAGCAGTTGGAGGCAACTCCAATTTGTAGGCTACTTTTCCAATCCTGCTAATGATTTGAAAAGGACCAAAATATTTAGGGGCCAACTTTTGAGATTTCCTCACCTGCACTGATTTCTGCCTGTAGGGCTGTAGCTTTAGGGAGGAGGAAGGTGTGGTGAAGTAATCGCAGAATCACCAAGCTTCTTTTTTAGAAGTGAAACATGGAAAACAGGGTGAACTTTAGCAGTTGGAGGCAACTCCAATTTGTAGGCTACTTTTCCAATGCTGCTAATGATTTGAAAAGGACCAAAATATTTAAGGGCCAACTTTTGAGATTTCCTCACCTGCACTGATTTCTGCCTGTAGGGCTGTAGCTTTAGGGAAACCCAATCTCCCACACTGAAGTACTGAACTCTCTATCCGTGTGGTGTTTGTCATAAAAAGATTTCATCCTCTGTTGTGCCTGCTTCAAGTTCCATTTCAAGGATGCCAACAATTCATCTCTACTTTTTAAAAGTAAATCAACTTGATGCACAGAAGTAGTACCTGAAACATAAGAATGAATTTGGGGATGAGGGACCCCATATAGAGCTTGATATGGACTCATCTTGATAGCGGAGTGATGAATGGTGTTGTACCACCACTCAGCCCAAGGAAGCAATTCTGGCCATTTGCTTTTCTTTTGTTCACAGATCATACTCCTTAAATATTGCTCAAGGACTCTATTTAAACACTCAGTCTGGCCATCGCTTTGTGGATGGTAAGCAGTACTCTTACCCAGCTTAGTCCCTTGAAGTTCAAAGAAACTTGTCCAAAAAGCACTGAGAAAGACCGGGTCTCTGTCACTTATTATATGTTGTGGCATTCCATGCAGCTTGAACACTTATTTCACAAACAGATCAGCTATTGATTTTGCTGTGTAGGGATAACTTAAGGCAATGAAATGGCCATATTTTGTCAACCTATCTACCACCAACAAAATTGAAGTTTTTCCATCTACATTAGGGAGGCCATCTATAAAATCCATGGATATGTCAGTCCATACTCCTTCAGGGATTGAGTTGGGCTGAAGCAAACCAGGAGCTGCCAAGGTTTCATAATGCACCTGGTGGCACACCATACATTCAGACACAAAGACCTTGACTTGTTTCTTTATACCGGGCCACAAGAAGCTCCTGGAAATTCTCTTATAAGTGCGTAGCCAACCCGAATGACCCCCTTCATTTCCTCCATGAAACTCTTGCAGAATTTTGAGTCTCCAATCTGCCACATCAGGAACAAAGAATCTCTTCCTATACAACAAGTTACCATTACTGATAGAGTAAAGTTTAGAAGCACTATTACCTTGTTCTACGCTTTCCATTAATTTTCTGGTATCCTCATCAGTTTTGCACACATTAGTCAATTCCTGCATGTAGTCCAACACTGGTCTAGAGATTCCCATTAACTGTTTAAGCTCAGCTTGTCGAGAAAGCACATCCGGAACTGTATTTTGGGATCCTGACCTGTAAACAATGCTATAGTCATACCCCAGCAATTTAAGTAACCACTTTTCTTGGGCAGGAGTAGTGATCCGCTGGTTGAGAAAGTACTGAATGGTTCTATGGTCTGTAATAATCTTGAAATGATGTCCCAAAAGATATGGTCGCCAATGCTGAACAGCAAACACTACTGCTAGCATCTCCTTATCATATACACTTAAAGCTAAATGTTTTGGAGCAAGGGATTTACTGAGAAATGCAATAGGGTGACCACTTTGTGAAAGAACAGCTCCAATACCCAAACTAGAAGCATCGCATTCGACTACAAATTCCTTAGAAAAGTCGGGCAAGGCAAGAATTGGAGTGGTAGTCATGACTAACTTGAGCTTCTCAAATGCTTGTTCTGCCTCCACAGTCCATATAAAATTATCCTTCTTGAGCATATCCATCAATGGTTTTGCAATAATACCATAGTCCTTTGCAAACTTTCTATAGTATCCTGCCATTCCCAAGAAGCCTCGTAGACCTTTCAGTGTTGTGGGTTTCTGCCACCTCCTAATTACCTCAATTTTCGCTGGATCAATAGCCACACCCTTTTCAAAAATTACGTGCCCCAAATACTCCACCTGCGACGTCCCAAAAAGACATTTGCTCATCTTAACCTTCAATTCATGTTCCTGCAACTTGGAAAAAAACTAGGTTCAAATGTTCCAAGTGTTCCTCCCATGACCTGCTATAAATTAAAATGTCATCAAAAAAGATAAGAACAAACTTTCTCAAGTACTCCTTAAACACCTCATTCATTAGAGATTGAAATGTGGAAGGGGCATTAGTGAGGCCAAAGGGCATCACCAAAAATTCGTAGTGACCATGATGCGTCCGAAAAGCAGTTTTTGGCACGTCTCTAGGGTGCATCCTGATTTGATGATAGCCCGACTGGAGGTCTAATTTCGAAAAGATAGCAGAACCATGCAACTCACCTAAGAGCTCATCTACAACCGGAATTGGAAATTTATCTTATCTCTAGGGTGCATCCTGATTTGATGATAGCCCGATTGGAGGTCTAATTTCGAAAAGATAGCAGAACCATGCAACTCACCTAAGAGCTCATCTACAACCGGAATTGGAAATTTATCTTTTACATTAATTGCATTTAAGGACCGGTAGTTGATGCACATCCTATTAGTGCCATCCTTCTTCTTCACAAGTAGAACTGGTGATGAAAAAGGGCTTGTGCTTGGTTGAATCTCCCCTCCCATTAACAACTCATTACAAATTTTCTCCACTTCATTATTTTGGAATTGAGGGTAGCGGTACGGTCGGACACTTACAGGTGTAGAACCAGGTAAGAGCTCAATTCTATGGTTATGCAATCTGTGTGAGGGTAAGGAAGTTGGTATGTCAAACAAGTATGAGAACTTACTAATAAAAGTGGCAATCTGAGGATGTAAGGCTGTTTGGTTACTTTCTTGACCAAGCACTGCTAACAGTTGAATAAACATTGCCTGCTTTTCCTGCTTAAAAATTTTGGACATGGTACTGCAGTTAACCATAGTTGTATCCCCTGACGTCAACCCTTGCAAAAAATGGTCTTTCCCATCCACAGAGAACCTCATGGTCAGTTTGTCAAAGTTCCATACTATATCACCCAATGTCTTAAGCCATGATGCTCCTAATAAGATCTCACACCCATTAACTGGTAAGACAAAAGCCTCAGTATCTATTGTAGAGCCCTGTAATTCCAAGCGCATTTGAACTGTACTTGAAGTGGTGGAGTGCATGCCATCCTGATTTGATGATAGCCCGACCGGAGGTCTAATTTCGAAAAGATAGTAGAACCATGCAACTCACCTAAGAGCTCATCTACAACCGGAATTGGAAATTTATCTTTTACATTAATTGCATTTAAGGACCCGTAGTTGATGCACATCCTATTAGTGCCATCCTTCTTCTTCATAAGTAGAACTGGTGATGAAAAAGGGCTTGTGCTTGGTTGAATCTCCCCTCCCATTAACAACTCATTACAAATTTTCTCCACTTCATTCTTTTGGAATTGAGGGTAGCGGTACGGTCGGACACTTACAGGTGTAGAACCAGGTAAGAGCTCAATTCTATGGTTATGCAATCTGTGTGAGGGTAAGGAAGTTGGTATGTCAAACAAGTATGAGAACTTACTAATAAAAGTGGCAATCTGAGGATGTAAGGCTGTTTGGTTACTTTCTTGACCAAGCACTGCTAACAGTTGAATAAACATTGCCTGCTTTTCCTGCTTAAAAATTTTGGACATGGTACTGCAGTTAACCATAGTTGTAAACCTAGACCCTTGCAAAAAATGGTCTTTCCCATCCACAGAGAACCTCATGGTCAGTTTGTCAAAGTTCCATACTATATCACCCAATGTCTTAAGCCATGATGCTCCTAATAAGATCTCACACCCATTAACTGGTAAGACAAAAGCCTCAGTATCTATTGTAGAGCCCTGTAATTCCAAGCGCATTTGAACTGTACTTGAAGTGGTGGAGTGCATGCCATCCTGATTTGATGATAGCCCGACCGGAGGTCTAATTTCGAAAAGATAGTAGAACCATGCAACTCACCTAAGAGCTCATCTACAACCGGAATTGGAAATTTATCTTTTACATTAATTGCATTTAAGGACCCGTAGTTGATGCACATCCTATTAGTGCCATCCTTCTTCTTCACAAGTAGAACTGGTGATGAAAAAGGGCTTGTGCTTGGTTGAATCTCCCCTCCCATTAACAACTCATTACAAATTTTCTCCACTTCATTCTTTTGGAATTGAGGGTAGCGGTACGGTCGGACACTTACAGGTGTAGAACCAGGTAAGAGCTCAATTCTATGGTTATGCAATCTGTGTGAGGGTAAGGAAGTTGGTATGTCAAACAAGTATGAGAACTTACTAATAAAAGTGGCAATCTGAGGATGTAAGGCTGTTTGGTTACTTTCTTGACCAAGCACTGCTAACAGTTGAATAAACATTGCCTGCTTTTCCTGCTTAAGAATTTTGGACATGGTACTGCAGTTAACCATAGTTGTATCCCCTGACGTCAACCCTTGCAAAAAATGGTCTTTCCCATCCACAGAGAACCTCATGGTCAGTTTGTCAAAGTTCCATACTATATCACCCAATGTCTTAAGCCATGATGCTCCTAATAAGATCTCACACCCATTAACTGGTAAGACAAAAGCCTCAGTATCTATTGTAGAGCCCTGTAATTCCAAGCGCATTTGAACTGTACTTGAAGTGGTGGAGTGCATGCCATCCTGATTTGATGATAGCCCGACCGGAGGTCTAATTTCGAAAAGATAGTAGAACCATGCAACTCACCTAAGAGCTCATCTACAACCGGAATTGGAAATTTATCTTTTACATTAATTGCATTTAAGGACCCGTAGTTGATGCACATCCTATTAGTGCCATCCTTCTTCTTCACAAGTAGAACTGGTGATGAAAAAGGGCTTGTGCTTGGTTGAATCTCCCCTCCCATTAACAACTCATTACAAATTTTCTCCACTTCATTCTTTTGGAATTGAGGGTAGCGGTACGGTCGGACACTTACAGGTGTAGAACCAGGTAAGAGCTCAATTCTATGGTCATGTAATCTGTGTGAGGGTAAGGAAGTTGGTTTGTCAAACAAGTTTGAGAACTTACTAATAAAAGTGGCAATCTGAGGATGTAAGGCTGTTTGGTTACTTTCTTGACCAAGCACTGCTAACAGTTGAATAAACATTGCCTGCTTTTCCTGCTTAAGAATTTTGGACATGGTACTGCAGTTAACCATAGTTGTATCCCCTGACGTCAACCCTCGCAAAAAATGGTCTTTCCCATCCACAGAGAACCTCATGGTCAGTTTGTCAAAGTTCCATACTATATCATCCAATGTCTTAAGCCATGATGCTCCTAATAAGATCTCACACCCATTAACTGGTAAGACAAAAGCCTCAGTATCTATTGTAGAGCCATGTAATTCCAAGCGCATTTGAACTGTACTTGAAGTGGTGGAGTGCATGCCAAAAGCATTTGATGATAGCCCGACCGGAGGTCTAATTTCGAAAAGATAGCAGAACCATGCAACTCACCTAAGAGCTCATCTACAACCGGAATTGGAAATTTATCTTTTACATTAATTGCATTTAAGGACCCGTAGTTGATGCACATCCTATTAGTGCCATCCTTCTTCTTCATAAGTAGAACTGGTGATGAAAAAGGGCTTGTGCTTGGTTGAATCTCCCCTCCCATTAAAGGCTTGCTTTTCAGGCTTGACGTCCGATATAGTTACCCCTTCAATGAGTAGTGCTCTGCCTTGATTGTGAGGTTTTTTGCAAACATGTCCACCCGAGTATGGTTCATCGCAAAAGAAACAAAGTCCCCTGGCTCTTCTATTATGATAATCCACTTGTGACCATTTGTTATTATTGTCAGTTGATGTCCCTTTAGGTTTAACATGAATTGGAGTTTCGTGTCTACCACCAAGGGTGTTTCCTCTATGTTGAGGACCAATCTCTGAGAAGTTGGGTCTGGTATAGTACTGTTGTGGTCGAGAGCGTTTGGGTACCAAGTATTTCTCCTAAAAAATTGTTGCTAATTCATAAGCTTGGTATAATGAAGTAGGATTCATAGCACGCACATCCACCCTGATATCTTCTTTGAGGCCTCCAATAAAACATGATAGCAAAGCACCCTCCGAAAATCCAGTGGCTCTTCTTGAAAGTTTATTAAACTGGGACTTAAACTCACTCACAGTTCCAGATTGTGGTTGAAGAGTAATGGTGCCGGCTGTCACCTTTGTGTATGTGGTGGTGGCATAGTTGTGTGGTGGGGTTGTTGGATTTGGGTTCTCTTCACTACGTGGTTGTGTAAAATGGAAGAGGTCCTAGTGGATCTGATGAAACGGATGGCCATTGAAGATGAAGAGGACCTGAATGTGATCCAACTAGTGGATCCCAAGGAGGTAGTAGATCGAAAGTTCTGGTTGACTGGTAAACTGTTGACAAACAAAACCTTTTGCTTTGAAGCGTTGAGAAGTACTATGAGGCGACTCTGGTCGTTGAAGGAGGAGGTTACCATCTTTCAATGGGAAGATTCAGATAGAATTCTTTTCTCGTTTGGATCCAATGCCGATCAAAGAAAGGTTTTGAAGGGGAGCCCGTGGACCTTTGACAATGCGTTGCTGTTACTCTCATCCTCGGATCGAACAGTGGATCCAAAATCAATTCCTCTTGATACCCAAGCTTTTTGGATTCGAGTTCGAGGTATTAAACCTTCTTTCATGACATGCAAATTGGCGGAACGCATTGGGTGACAATTGGGGACCTTTTATCTGGTAGGTGAGGGCTTCGGAGAGGATGGTAGTGGACGATTCCTTCGAATTCGGGTTGGACTGGAGGTGTCTAAGTCGTTGCAGAGGTGGACAAAGATCTCTTTGGCCATGGGTTTGCTGCTGGAGAAGTTCCAGTTGGAGTATGAACATCTTCCTTATTTTTGTTTCTATTGTGGCCGATTGAATCATGTTAGTTTGGGTTATGATTTCCATAAAGATGGGGTAATCACAGAGGGGAGAGGTTTGGCAGGTGGAGAACACTTGCCAAAGATGTTTTTTTGATCGACCCAGAGGGACAGCTTCAAGGTAAACGATTTGGGTTGTTTCCTAAGGCCAGAGGTTGGTCCATGAGTATTACCGAGAATCAACTTGCGGGATCCACTTAGTCACGATTGGAATTTGAAGCCGCCAGGGAGAATGACGGGGAGCAGATGGAAGTGGATGGTGAAACTCAGGGCTGTTCGGAACTTCCTCCGGTCAAGCGACGACGGAGACTTGCAGCCGACGCAGATCCTCAATTAATTATGCATTCATGTTTGCGTGATTCATGGGATGGTACAAAGGCTAATAATCTGTAATTGAATGAGCGAGATGTTAGGAGGCAATCCCACGATAGTCTCGGTTTGATTCAAGAAGCTACCAAGTTGGGCGGGAAGGAATTGAATACAAAGAAGGCACGTGAGGTGCAAGTGCTCAATGCTGGAGGTTCGCATCTGGGTCACGGTCCAAACTCGGTCCAGGCCCACTGATTAAAACCAAAAAATTAACTTGTGGGAGTAACGACTCAATCCCTCAATCTGACTTCATTTCAACTGGAGAGAGTGTTCTCACACACAATGAAGGGAATCTTAAGTCTGGGGAAGGAATTAGTGCAGGAACGACTAGAGAGGAGGGGAGGGCAACTAGAGGCCGAAGTAGAGGTGGAAAGGGAGGCAGAGGTAGTCGTGGAGGGGGTCGCGGCAATGAGGCGAATAGAGAGCAGGAAGGGTTTGGTTGTCTTGAGACGATGCCGACATCAGGGAAGACATCGACACCAGGCCCAACACCGGAAGCTATGTCGGAGCCAACCGACAAGGGGAAATAGGTTTTGGAGGTTGTAGTGTAGTGGGGAAAGTAGGACACAATAGTGGAGGATTAGTGATGTGTTGGAAAAGTCATTTGACAGTTAGGCCTTTGGGTTCTTCTCAAGGGCACATTGATGTGGAGATACAACATGATGGAAGAGTTTTAAGGGTTACTGGGTTTTATGGGAATCCGGAAACTACTCTCCAGCAGTTTTCTTGGGAACTCCTACGTCTGTTGGCCGGTTCGGTGAGGGGGCCGTGGATTGTGCTTGGTGATTTTAAAGAATTGCTCAGTGTTACGGAAAAGATTGGGGGGAATGAGAGATCTAAAGCATAAATTAAGAAATTTCGGGAGGCTATTGATGATTGTGGGCTACAAGAAGTGGAGTTTTCAGGGCCAATGGTTACTTGGAGGCGAGGCTCTATAGTTGAGAGGTTAGACATATGTTTTCTTAATCAGGAAGTAGTGGACTTGTTCCCACACTTTCATGAGGTTCATGTTGATGAAGCCTGTAGGGGCCTCAGACCATATCCCTATACTCTTGTTGACAGATGATGATTTAGGGGGTCAGGCGAGGAGGAAGAATTTTAATAGAAGATTTCAATTTGAGGCATTTTGGGTGAAGGAGCAGGATTGAGAAAATTGGGCAGAAAGTGATAGTTTAACAGCAATCCAGACTAGTCTAGTTAATGTTTCAAGGGCTCTGAATCGATGGAATGATGACAATATCGGTCATATTCCAAGGAAGATAAGACAACTGAATGAGGAGTTAGCAAGGTGGTCTTTTGTGGTAGGTGAGGGCTTCGGAGAGGATGGTAGTGGACGATTCCTTCGAATTCGGGTTGGACTGGAGGTGTCTAAGTCGTTGCAGAGGTGGACAAAGATCTCTTTGGCCATGGGTTTGCTGCTGGAGAAGTTCCAGTTGGAGTATGAACATCTTCCTTATTTTTGTTTCTATTGTGGCCGATTGAATCATGTTAGTTTGGGTTATGATTTGCATAAAGATGGGGTAATCACAGAGGGGAGAGGTTTGGCAGGTGGAGAACACTTGCCAAAGATGTTTTTTTGATCGACCCAGAGGGACAGCTTCAAGGTAAACGATTTGGGTTGTTTCCTAAGGCCAGAGGTTGGTCCATGAGTATTACCGAGAATCAACTTGCGGGATCCACTTAGTCACGATTGGAATTTGAAGCCGCCAGGGAGAATGACGGGGAGCAGATGGAAGTGGATGGTGAAACTCAGGGCTGTTCGGAACTTCCTCCGGTCAAGCGACCACGGAGACTTGCAGCCGACGCAGATCCTCAATTAATTATGCATTCATGTTTGCGTGATTCATGGGATGGTACAAAGGCTAATAATCTGTAATTGAATGAGCGAGATGTTAGGAGGCAATCCCACGATAGTCTCGGTTTGATTCAAGAAGCTACCAAGTTGGGCGGGAAGGAATTGAATACAAAGAAGGCACGTGAGGTGCAAGTGCTCAATGCTGGAGGTTCGCATCTGGGTCACGGTCCAAACTCGGTCCAGGCCCACTGATTAAAACCAAAAAATTAACTTGTGGGAGTAACGACTCAATCCCTCAATCTGACTTCATTTCAACTGGAGAGAGTGTTCTCACACACAATGAAGGGAATCTTAAGTCTGGGGAAGGAATTAGTGCAGGAACGACTAGAGAGGAGGGGAGGGCAACTAGAGGCCGAAGTAGAGGTGGAAAGGGAGGCAGAGGTAGTCGTGGAGGGGGTCGCGGCAATGAGGCGAATAGAGAGCAGGAAGGGTTTGGTTGTCTTGAGACGATGCCGACATCAGGGAAGACATCGACACCAGGCCCAACACCGGAAGCTATGTCGGAGCCAACCGACAAGGGGAAATAGGTTTTGGAGGTTGTAGTGTAGTGGGGAAAGTAGGACACAATAGTGGAGGATTAGTGATGTGTTGGAAAAGTCATTTGACAGTTAGGCCTTTGGGTTCTTCTCAAGGGCACATTGATGTGGAGATACAACATGATGGAAGAGTTTTAAGGGTTACTGGGTTTTATGGGAATCCGGAAACTACTCTCCAGCAGTTTTCTTGGGAACTCCTACGTCTGTTGGCCGGTTCGGTGAGGGGGCCGTGGATTGTGCTTGGTGATTTTAAAGAATTGCTCAGTGTTACGGAAAAGATTGGGGGGAATGAGAGATCTGAAGCATAAATTAAGAAATTTCGGGAGGCTATTGATGATTGTGGGCTACAAGAAGTGGAGTTTTCAGGGCCAATGGTTACTTGGAGGCGAGGCTCTATAGTTGAGAGGTTAGACATATGTTTTCTTAATCAGGAAGTAGTGGACTTGTTCCCACACTTTCATGAGGTTCATGTTGATGAAGCCTGTAGGGGCCTCAGACCATATCCCTATACTCTTGTTGACAGATGATGATTTAGGGGGTCAGGCGAGGAGGAAGAATTTTAATAGAAGATTTCAATTTGAGGCATTTTGGGTGAAGGAGCAGGATTGAGAAAATTGGGCAGAAAGTGATAGTTTAACAGCAATCCAGACTAGTCTAGTTAATGTTTCAAGGGCTCTGAATCGATGGAATGATGACAATATCGGTCATATTCCAAGGAAGATAAGACAACTGAATGAGGAGTTAGCAAGGTGGTCTTTTGATAATTTGGATGACAGAGTGCAACAGAAGAGGAAGGAGGTGGTGGGAGAGTTGAATAAGTTTATGGAACTTGAGGAGGCATTGTGGAAACAACGAAGCAGGGTTTCATGGTTGCGAGAAGGTGATCGCAACACAAAATACTTCCATGGGTTTGCAAAGAATAGAGGAAGGAAGAACCGTATTCAGGGCATTAATAATTCAGAGGGAGTTTGGCAGGAGTCTGATAAGGGCATCCAGGAGGCATTCTTTGACTATTTTTCAAAGCTGTTTACCTCTGAAGGATGCAATCATATGGAGATGGTATTAGAGGTGATTCCACAAAAAGTTACTGAGGATATGAATCAGAGGCTTGATTTACCGTTTACAAGGGCTAATATTGAGGCTGTACTGAAACAGATGGGGCCAGACAAGTCTCCTGGTGAAGATGGTTTCTCAGCTCGATTTTATCAAAAATATTGGGAGGTAATTGGAGATGACATTAGTAAGTTCTGTTTACAGGTCTTGAATGACGGGGCTGATTTTCTAGGCCTTAATCATACACTGCTGGCCTTGATTCCTAAAATTGATAATCCTACGGTGGTGACTGATTTCCGGCCAATTAGCTTATGTAATGTTTTGTATAAGCTGATTTCAAAGGCACTAGTGAATCATATGAAAGCAATCTTGCCTGAGGTGATTTCGAGTTTTCAGAGTGCTTTTGTCCCTGGAAGATGCATCCATGATAACGTGATTACAGCATTTGAAGTAGTTCATTCTATTCTCAATAGGCAAACTGGGGATGATCCCTTCTGTATTTTGAAGTTAGATATTAGTAAGGCTTATGATAGGGTGGAGTGGGTGTTTCTTCGAAATATTATGCTGTGACTGGGCTTTACAGAAAAGTGGGTAGCTCTAATTATGAGATGTGTTTAATCGGTTTCCTTTAGTATATTGTGGAATGGTGAAGCAAAAGGGATGATCAAACCGACATGGGGCTTAAGACAAGGTGATCCGCTATCTCCATATCTCTTTCTACTGTGTTCTGAAGGACTCACTGGTTTGTTCCAAAAGGCAGAAAGAGAGGGTCTCATCCAGGGAGCTAAGGTGGTGGCAGGTGCACAGACAATCTCGCATCTCTTATTTGCATACGATAGTCTGCTCTCTGGGAGGGTAGATATTGATGAACTGACAAGGCTAAAACAGTGTTTATTATTGTATGAATGTGCGGCTGGACAGAAGATCAACTTTCAAAAGTCTGCAATTACTTTTGGACCAAGTACTTCAGGAGACCAGGAGCTATCTATTACCCAACTTCTTGGAGTTCTCGTGGTTCCATTTCATGAGAGATAATTGGGGTTACCAACGGTTACGGGAAGGAATCGAAAGGAAATGTTTAAAAGGATACATGAGCATCTTGACTATCATTTCCAAACTCTTATCCAAGGTAGGAAAAGCTGTGTTAATCAAGGCCGTTGCGCAAGCCATCCCAGCCTACACTATGTCGGTGTTTAGAGTATCCAAGGGTATTTGCCGAACCTATCAATCTAAGGTTGGTAAGTACTGGTGGGGTCATGGAGGTAAGAAGAAAGGAATACACTAGTGCAAGTGGGAGGTCCTATGCAAGAATAAATTAGCAGGAGGTTTGGGTTTCCAGGATATTGAGTGGGATCATTTAATGGGTGCAATGTCTATTCCTTTACCAGTTCCTATTAAACCTTTAGCAGCAGAGGCTTTAGCCTTATGGCATGCACTACAGTTTCATAGAGAATTGGGGCTGAGAAATGTGAGAGTTTATGGTGATGCTCTTAATGTGCTCAATGGCCTGAACATTTATGGATGGGATTTGAGTGCTATTGGAGGTGTATTAGATGCAGTTCGGTTGCTTAAGAGGGAGTTTGATATGTTTTCTTGGAAGCATGTGAAGAAACGCTCCAATTTAGTGGCTCACAAATTGGCGAGAACAGCTTTATCTCTGGTTCAAGCCATGTTCTGCAAAGATGTAGGGCCTCCATGGCTCCACGATTTAATTGCTGGTGTTTAGTCTATTAGCTGTATGGGGGTTCTCTGCTGAGAACAATTGTCCCCATATTAATGCATTCATTTGAGTTAATAAAATTCTTCTTCAATAAAAAAAAAAAAGTTGATTCTGGAAACAGCGTTAAAAATTATTTGTCAATCCTAAATACAAGAGTTGATTCTAAAGTATGAGTATCAGATGCTCTTCGTGAGATTGATCTTTCTGGTATGTCACCACTCTTGTAAAGCAAATGCAGTTGCTAAAGATGCAACCATTGCTATTTGGTGCATGTTAGGATACATTGTTTTTGTAGATATTCCAGCTATTATTGCAGGACATTCTTTTGCCGCTAATTGTAAGTTCGGGTTAAGGCACCATGTCCCCCCAATGTATCCTGTTTCATTAATCAAGGCTTAAGGGCAGCCACACTGCCCTTCAAAAAAAAAAAGTATGAGTATCAAAATCATAAAGACCGACGTAAAGATCCACAAAATTTACTAACTACAATAAATAAAGACTGAACGAAGTTTTAAAATGATAAAAATCTAATAAAAAGCAACACCAAAACCTATAAAAACTCAATTTACACTTCTAAAAATTAACAATTATTCTCAACTCTTTGAGCCTACATGCTGCCCACAATCACAACAACCAAACTCCACAACAATCACAAATACAATATCAATCCAACTCTTCTGAATATCCAATATCCAACAGTTTCTCGATTACAAATACAACTTCCAAATCAAGACAATAATTCCACATGTTTTTAGACCAATCTAAAGAGGAAAATAGAACAAACCACACGTAGGCTACATAGGTAACCTAAGATCAAAATAAAGCAGCGGCTGATGTTTTGCCTCAACTCCTACTTAGCAGAACCAATTGATCTGCAGACTGGGCAATTGAAGTCGAAATACCAAGGAAAAGTATTTGGAAGAATCTTAAATAAAAGGGAAAATAAAGAAGATTTTAATACTTTCCCGTTTAATTCTTTCTTAAAAACCAATGCATGCCACACTTTATAAAATCCTTTCAAAAACCGAAATGAAAGTCATATATCAGACCAGCTTTGCTTTGCTGGTCAAATAGTGAAGAAAACTGAAAACTTGTAAGTCGGGACTAGCCTCGCTAATCAATTAGAAAAAGTAAAATACGAGAAAAATGATCACCATACAATGATGAGCCTCCCAGGCTCGGGTAATTGCCTCTCATGTTAAATACTCTCTTTACTCCTATAATATCATCACACCACTAAGGCGGAGGGGATACAGGGCTGTGGTGAGCCTGTCACTGAGGTTAAAAATTTGTTAATTTATTTTTCACCATTAAATTTAATCCATCGCATTTTTCTGGCCGTCTGATTAGAAATTAAGTGATTATATATTCATTTTTTATTTTCATAACAAACGAATTTGGGCCATTTATTTTGAAATAAATAAATTTGAACCGTTGGAGGCAGGACAGTGACTCCAAACATGTGGGCTTTACATGTCGCTTTCACATATCGCGCACATGTTAAGCGCATTCGTCTGCTTCAGAACCTTTTTTTTTTGTCCTTAGCGCGAGTTCATTTTGCACTTTCTCTCCAGCGCGTCGCTCAACATACTCAATTATTCTAGTGTATGCTAGGGCTCACATCGTTTTCCACCGAAGCCAAAATGACTTTTGTCCTTCAATCCTTTGTTAAAATGACGCGAGTTTTGACGAATGAGACATTTTGACTCCACATTGGATTGGGTTGGAGATGCTTTGTTGGATTGGGTTAGCCATTTTGGCTTGGATCAGGATCCTCTCCTAAGCACCTTACGCTCCTAACTTACCTAAGCTTTTAATTAGATTTTGACAGGTGGCTATAATGAATCGAATGACTTACAATTTTTAGCTTTTCTTTTTCTTTTCTTTTTTCAGTCCCTTATTCTTTTCTTCCTCCACGTCTTGTCTCTATGAGACTCTCTCTCCCCCTTCTACTTCTTCTTCTTCTTCTTCTTCTTCTTCTTCACCCAGCACTAATACAAACACTGAAGCTAACTAATTTTCACAGCCTCCAACCCAACCTCCCCCAATAAGAGTGCAAAAACGTAAATCTCATCTTGCAATCCCAGATTTCCATTAAAGACCATTTTTGTACAGTTAACATGAAAAAGGGTTGGAGACAGAGAGAAGAAAATTCATAAGGGCTCAAAGGAGACCATGATCTATGTGAGAGCGAATTGTAAGAACTGCAACGAAGTCATAATAAGAGAAAGAAATAGAGAAATTGGTGTAATCTATACGAGTTTGAATTTCTGGGCACGAAGCTTCTGAGAATCAATCGCATTTTTACATCGAAACTATGCCGAATCACCCATTAGCGGAAAACTATACCCTCGAAGAACATAAAGAAATTCAACAAAAGAGAATATTAGAGAGAGACGCCATGACCATATCTTCAAACTCAAAGGTACAGAACAAGCTCAGAAGCTGCAATAGCAACAAAGGTAGAAGAAAGCGATGCTCAGCTCCAACACTAAGGCCTCAAAGAACACAACGTCGTCGTAGAAGGAGAGCTGGAGATTCACCGGCCTAAACTTGAAGGCAGACCCCAAGTACTTCCACCTAACACTCCACGATTCCTTCCTCATCGACCTCCTAAACAATAACCACCTCTTCTTCCCCAACATGTTCAGAGCCCGCCGTTCTCTAACTTCTCTTTGAGGGTCTGATTTGATTTGGTTTTATGGGGATGGAACTAGGTGGTTCTATAGAAGGCAGGGATTGGGGAAGCGGTGGAGGAGGGAGGAGGAAGGAGAGGAGAGAGTAGGACAAAAATCTGGAAGGGGTAATATTGTAAAATTAGAACTTAAAGAAGATTTCAACCATTGGATGCGAAATTGTCCACGTGTCTTCATCTTGTTAGAAGCTTAGGTAGGTTAGGAGAGAAATAAGGTTAGGAGAGGATCCATGTCCTTTTGGCTTTGTCGTAAGGGCATTGGAGATGCCTTTAACCAGACTGAATGAGCCTCGGGTAGAATTAAAGCTAGCCAGACCTCGGCTAGAATTGGGCTATGTTTGGGGGGGCTTTTTAGCTCCCCTGCTTATAAGCACAAGAGGACTATGTGTTTGGTTAGCTGACTTATGCTCAGCTTATTAGAAAAGCCACTGCAGCTTCTCGCAAAAAGGAGAAGCTGCCTGACCCCAGCTTTCAGAAGCCAGAAGCCAGCAGGTACTGTAGCGGTACTTACTGTAGCTAAATGAATGTTTCAAAATGACAGATTCTATCCTCCCTTGGGAGAGGCAATTACGGATTGCCATCAAGCCTTCGAGATGAGATCAGAGTCCGCACAGCATTTTCATCTCTATCCCATCTCTACTCTCCCTCTGACGTCGTCGGGCTCTCATCACAGACGCCGCCTCACTCTCCCTCTGACGTCGCCTCCCTCTCCCTCTGACGCCGCCTCAGCCTCTCATGACGAAAACCCCAAGCACAGAGCAATCGAGCCAAACACCATCACATCATGACCTGAACCCACATCATCCCCCAATTTCAGATATGGAAGCCAGCTTTTCTTCATCCTCTCTTTACTACAGAACGGATCCTGGTGAGGAAGTCGCTCGATTGATATCTAGATGCTGCATCAGTCTCTCGATCTCCCTCTGATCACAGACGCCGTTTAAACCAGAAATCGACCCCAATTGACCCAAACTCAGTTCCAAGAACTCACTGCCGAGACTGGAATGGTGACGAACGGATGATCTTCACGCTAGCAACTCAACCAGCTTCTTGGTTGTTGGCCTGTAGGTGCAGCCGAGCAAGAAACGAAGCCCAAAAAGGCCGAGGAAGTCGCCGGCGTCGGTGACGGCATCGAAGCCGAGAGGAACCCAGAAACAAAATTGTCAAAACTCGATCAAATTCAAAATCTAATTGTACAGGCTTGCAGAGTATGACGAGGAGATGAGATTTCATACCAAATGTAGCCCAGAAGGTGGCCGGAGTCGCCGGAACTCGCGGAAATCGCCGAAGAAGTCTTGGAGCTTCCAGTCGTCGATTCTCCGTTCACCGTTGATGCATGTACGATCCGAGACCCGCAGGGACGTAGGCGACTGCGATACGAGGCTATTTCCGGTGGTCCACCGAGGAGAGGTGGCCGGAGGAGCGATTTTCGGTCGGGTCACGTGATCGGGTTGCGGGTTGCAGTTCGGGTCAGAGAACTCTGGTTCTCTCTCGCATCTCCTAGATCGTTCTAACGTGGTCCAGCAGTTATATAGGCCTCTTCTACTTAATATCTGACGGTTGTGATGAATCTGTGGAATTATGGATGGCTAGGATTGCACCATAGTAATTTCTTTCCTCTAAATGATTTTCTAAAATCCCACAACTTCA
>BDJD01005235.1:148404-166480 GCA_002564525.1 Rosa multiflora
TTGATTTTCTATGTCATGAGAAAGAAGTTGACCATATGAAACGTTAGAAAGCAAACGATTTCCCATTTTTTACTTTCCTTGAATAATTAATCTAAGTGAAAGCACCTAAATTAATCCTATTGAACATGCAATCATAGTCTAGAAAGCTAGCTACTCAAGAACATATTCAATGCATGAAGAACAAAGAAATGATGTCAACCAAAGTGCACAATCTAGTTATGAATAAGTTCACCTATTTGCAATCCTCCTTAATTGATTTCGACTTTTGTCCAAAGCCTTTAATACTTGAATCTAGCTCCAATTACATGCATATATCCTAAGTTGGCCACCAAAGAACATAAACATGCAAAAGTTTTCTGTAATCCAAAATCAATCAAGCAATCTCACATAAGCAACATATCAATCAACATTAAGAAATCGTAACTTTATTTCAAAACATATAAACGGGCTTTAAACTTTGCCCTTAACGTCATGTTAACTAAAATTCATAACTCTACAAAATCAAACAAAGGAAAACAAAAGAAAGTATGAAATACACTGTGAAAGATGGATGACATGGCCTTGAGACGAAGAACTGGAAAATCCTTGAAAGCAAGCAATCTTCTAGAGATGACACAAGGGTGGTGGATGGCGATAAGATCTTGATGTATTGCATGACTTCTTCTCCTCCTTGCTTGAGACGCAGAGCTTCTGAAGACTAGAGAATGGAGAGAATTTTTCTAATGTTTATTTTCTAATGGAGAGAGGTGTCTGAATGAAGAGGTGTAGCATAGGGGGGTTTATATAGGGGAAGGCAAGGCTTCATGAATTTAATTTCCAAAGTATTTTCTGGTTACACCACACAGCTTCTACCAATCACATAGCGTCACGTCAGCTCTGTTGTGTCATCCAACCAATCAAAAAGCTCCAAAATCAATCCCTAATATTTTGTTGCTGATTTTCCCATGATTTAATCTGATTTTATTCACAATTTTCGGCCAAATATCTAGGCATGAACCTAGACAATGTATCCGGACTCATTTTGGACATTTTCTCCCTTAAATCTCTCCATGGCTTTATCCTTAATGTCCTCCCCTTGATTTTCTCTTGATTTTCACATTAAAATTGCAGATTTTATTCTCTAATTTCAGCCAACATATCTTGAGGGAATTGAGGAACGAATCTGGACTTGTTTTGAATCTTTTCTTCCTTAAAATTCTCCCTTGATATTCTCAATGTAATCTCCTTGATTTCCCATGCAAAAATCAGATTTAATCTCCCAAAATATCTCCCACGTCATCATGTTGTCTCCTAATGCCTTCAGGTTTCCTAGCCTCATCAGGATTCCTGCGTTGACTGGGATTCCTAGTCGGACCAGGAAAACTCCATTTCTTCATTTCAGCTCATTTCAGCTTCATTTATTCCAATGTACCTAGAAAATAAAAATTAAATTAAAATTTATTTATTTAAGGAAATAACTAAGTAAAATATGAGGAAATAATTATTAAAACGTCGCATAAAAATGCTCATATCACCAGAAACCAATTGTTATTAGTGTTACTAATATATTTGTATAAGTTATTTTTAAAATTGTCCAATATTAATCATATAGTCACCATGATTTATAAAAATCGAAAGTTAACAAAAATTAATAAGGACATAATAAAGATTAAAAATAATAGCAAGAGCATTTGAACAACATTGTTTTGTATATAATTAAGGCAAAATAATCTCTCATGTCCAATTTGGTCATTCCACAAACAAAAAGCACAAGCTAGTTTGATTTGCCAAACACTTTGCCACTGCTTCTGCCACTGACAGCTCTTATAAAAAGCCAGTTTACCAAATACTCAGCAGCTTTGCTTTTCAGCCACTTATTCTCATAAATAAGCAAAGCCAGCTTTTCTAAAAAGTCCAACCCTACCAAATATAGCCTTGGTCTCGGCTAAAGTTATCCGAGCCTCAACTTTAATTTTTCGGCTAAAGCTAGCCCGCAAAACATGGTCAAATAAGTGGTAGTCCCACCCGCACCCGACCACCATTTTTGTAACCAAAAAAAAAAAATAAACATGGTCAAATAAGTGGGGCTACTAACAGTACTTCCAAAACCGAAACAGAAACCAAAACACACATGACAGTGTGACACGCCAAGACAATTTGAAAGGTCAAGAATACGGGCAGGTTCACTGCATTCATTTGATTCATGTTCATCCTTGATACAGTAGACAGTAGTAGTTTACGAGAAGCAACTCTGTCTTAGGCTTTGCCCCATTTACACAACACTCATCACTGAGACACTAACTGTTGCTTTGCAAAATTCCAAAAGCCGTTTTCAGAATTATTTTCTACCCAGTGATTACTTTTCACTCATAGTTCTAGATTTCTCCTATTCTTTTTCACCCAAGTAGCTTAGCTAGCTATTTTACTACTAGATTTCTTCTCCTTTTACCTTTCAATGAAACTAACTGTACATCCAAGACTGTAGAGATGCCCAACCCTCTTAATTTGCTGACTGAACTGCACCAGTTTTTCTGCATCACGCAAAAAACCATGGTGGTGTCCTATTTGGTTTACGCTCTTTCTTGCACATTATGTCAAATCTCTCTGTTTTAAGTAGAGCCTACTCCAAGGAAATCAATGAATGGCATCACGCTCGTCTTCTCATTTTGATCTTCTCCAGACATGGAAGAAACATTATTATTGTTGGTCCTGTAGGTGGTAAGTACTGATTCATCTCCAGAAGTTTCTGAGTTTGAAACTGTTGACTGACCGTTCTCATTGCCCTTGATCCTGCAAGACTCTGCAACTACAATATGCAATAAGTAGCAAAATTTTGATTAAAACAAAATGTTACTAGGAAAGAAAAAAAAAACAAATAGTATGCATTTGATTTTATGACTCGGAGTGGAAAACGAAACATACTCATTTGCGATCCAAAGATTTTGTGTTGCTGAAATGGATTGATGTTCTTGAAAAAGCTGGGAACAAGTGGTCTGTTTGAGGGAGTGAGGGAAAGATTAGTACATGTTGAGGCAGAGGCTGCTGAGCCAGATTCATCATTACTGGTGTTGATTGAGATCGTTGAACGATCACTAAAGGCATTATTCTTAGTCCCATCTTCTTCATCATGATCATGAGGAGGAATAATAATAGGCTGAGAACTAGAGGAGGGCTTTCTTCTCTTGTAAACGTTGGATTGCTCTCTGTGCTTTCTAGCCATGATGACATGCCAATGGTTCTTGACAGCATTATCAGTCCTTCCAGGGAAGAGCCTCGCAATCATGGCCCATTTGTTGCCATAAAGTCTATGAGCAGATAAAAGCCTCTCTTCTTCTTCCTCACTGAAAGCCCTTCTGTTGATCCTTGGATCTAGCTGGTTGAACCACCTCAGTCTGCAACTTTTCCCTACACAAGAAAACAGCCGGCATATATACATTTCCAAAATTAAAAACATGAAACTAGTTTGATTATTTCTATTACCTGATCTGCCATCAAGATGCTCAGCAATCAAGTTCCAGTTTTGAGGACCAAACTGGGCCACAAGTTCTATGAGTTTGGAGTCTTCGGCTGGCCTCCAGTGGCCTCTAACACAAAGCTTAGTTTTGCCAGCAGCAGTGGTCTGTATAACGTCATCATGATCAGATTCATCTCCAACAAGATTCAGATACATGGTGCTCTTTCTGTCATGAACACCATAACCCATTTCCGAATTAGCCACGACTCCAAAGGTGGTTTTTGAGAGACACAGTTGTGATGGGAAAAAGTTCAAATCTTGACGATAACTAGAGTCACTCCTCATCTGGTGATGCTGTTGAGGACCCATTAATTGACACACGCACCCACACCAGAAAAACCAAACCCCCAAGAAACAACATGAACAAGCTAACTAAACTGTGTACTTGCCGACACTATAAGTGCAATGGCAACAGTTAACAAGGGGGTTTTGGTTTTTCTGTAAGACTGGTTAGCTATAGTGAACCACAGAAAGCGCTTAGAGAAAAATGGATTTTGTATTGGGAGAGAAGGAAGATATGATGAGCAACAAATCTAAAGGCAAGAGGGAGAGTGAGAGGAAAGAGTTCATCAAAATCTGAGCTTTATAGAAAATGTGGAAGGAGAGAGTGTGCAGTTGATGCATTTGAATAGTGATCCGCTCGTGTGGGTGGCGAAGGTGGTGGGACGTGAAAACAAAACATATGCTTTGGGTTGGTCTTTGTTGTTTGCTTTGTTTTGTGTGAATAGCTTGTCTCGTTCTTCCTCGGGCTTTGGGGAAAACCAGAATCTGTTTGTCCATTTGCGAATCGTTTCTCTGCTTTTTTCAAATAACGGAAATTTTCAAGGAACAGAGTCTTACTTTTACGCGCATCACCTCTTGGTTCCCATAACTGAATGTCATTTGTTTAATATTATAGAGAGATTATTCAGAGCACCGCCGTGCACTTGCACCAACATAAATGAATGGTTAGATTGCATTAAATACACTTTTCGTTTATTAAAAATAAAGTTGATAATAAATATCAAGGGTTGAGATTATTTTATAAGGGTTGGGTCACTTACACCGTCGGTGCATAGAATAATTTCCAAATATTATAATCGTCTAATTTATTTTTGTACCACTTCAGTTTTCAATTCCTACTTGTTATTCTATTATATTTTCTGTTCCCATTTTGAACTATGCATGTCGGTTTCACTCGATGGAATACGATGCTATATTCTATATTTCAAAATTAAGGTTTTGTGCATTCCAAAATTTTGATCACAATTATGGATAGTGCAAGTACCTAGTAGTAAAGCCTAACTGCGTAAACAAAGTGCTTCATTTTGGCAAAAATAAATGATTGTAATAATGTAGATAATAATGGAGAGAAAATAGAAAGACAGAAATATGAGGGAGGTAGAAGTCTGTGTTTTATTCTCATTATTCATAGAGTTTACACTATAAAATATAACTAATGAGTATTTATGTAGACAACCACTTATATATACTATTTACACTGCTCCCTCCTGAATGTTCACTAATAATATGATGTTGAACGCGCTTAATATTGCCTCATTAAACAAAATAATAATAGAGAGATTAGATAGATAGAATATATGAGAGAGGTAGGAGTCGTTTCATTCTCATTAGACCTTTTTATATAGGAGTTGGCAACTAGGTTGAATAAAAAACTCTTAGATCATCTTAGAGTTTATAAAAATAAGGGCAAATTTCATTTTACCTTTTGGATCTTTATACTGTAAATCACTGCGTTCCTACACTTCTAGTTTAATCACAATTGCCCTGTACTTATCATTTCAATCAATCTTGTCCAATCCTTAGTTTTTTTTGCCAACTATTGGGTAATATATTTTCAAACGTCACTTATGATTTAATTTTACATTTCATGTAAGTGAACCATCATCCAACAAGATAGCCCAATAGAGCCGCATTTTTACAAAACAATTGACGGAAAATCTAATAATTGGATAAGATTGATTAAATTGTAGAACACATGGGTACACATGATGAAATTAAAAGTATAAGAACAATTTAAGGTGTAAAGGTGAGGGAGGTAAATGAAATTAACCAAAAGAAAAATTATAGGGCAAATTATTGGTCACATCCTCATCTTTTTGGGATTCGACAGTTCGGTCCCTCGTATTGTAATTTTAATAAGTAACTCCTCAAACATTCAAATTTCACACAATTTGGTCTAAAATGACCATTTTACCCCTCACTTCCTTTTTTTGGTTATTTTTTCTGCTTTTCTCACTCTGTCCCTCCTCTCTCTCTCGGCAACTCGCCCAAGCCTCATTTGTCGTCATTCTCTCTTCTCCAATTCCACTTCGCCCCTCTCGCTCTCCCCCTCCAAAGTAGACCATGGATGAATCACCATGGAGGCGAGGATTTCGGGGCACATACCGACTAGGCGGCGGAACTCGGGGGTGGAGAAGCCCACTGAGGTGAGGAAATGGACGGTGGATTTGAGGTCGGGGAGGGAGGCGGAGACGGTTGGAGGGAGCTATGCCTATGGGTGCCCAAATCAGATCTTGGCCTCGCCGGCCTCTGACTCGTGGGTTGCTGCCGGATGTCATGGAGGCTACAGGGCACATATCGACTAGGCGGCGAAACTCGGTGGAGAAGCCCACTAAGGTGAGGAAATGGACGGTGGATTTGAGGTTGGGATGGGAGGTGGAGACGGTGGGAGGGCGCTATGGCCTATGGGTGCCCAAATCAGATCTTGGCCTCGCCGGCCTCGACTCGTGGGTTGCTGCCGGATGTCCTGGAGGCTGCGTTGAACTCGTCGAAGGTCGGTGAGGTGAGTCCGTGGTGGTGGAGGTGAGTCACGGTGGTGACCGAAAGTGAGTGTTAGAGGAGAGAGAGAAACACAGATCTAGTTTCTCTCTCCTTCTCTAGATTTCATGTCTCTCTTCTGGTTCGGGTTTCGGAATCGTCGGAATCATATGGGCGTACGACTACGAAGACGAAGAGGACGGCGAGGCCAAGGCCTTGTGGTAGAAGTGAGAGTTGCTCTAGGCATTCAAAGAGGAGGATTCTCGTTCGGGGAGCGCAGCGAGGATTCCGAAGCTTTCCGGCTAGGAGAAGCCCTTGTGGTGGTAGCGAGGGGTTGAGGATGCGGTGGAGGGAGGGGTGGAGTGGTTGTTGTTGTTGTTGTGGTGGTGGTGATTGGATTCGGCGTTGATGTTAGAGAGAGACAGAGTGAGAGAGAAGCAGAAAAAAAAAAACAAAAAAAAAACAGAGAGAAGAATTTAAAAAATAATAATAATAATAAAGTGAGGGGTAAAATGGTCATTTTGGACCAAATTGTGTGAAATTTGAATGTCTGAGGAGTTACTTGTTAAAATTATGATACGAGGGACTGAACTTTCGAATCCCAAAAAGATGAGGGTGTGACCAGTAATTTGCCCAAAATTATATATAGAGCAAAGTATGTTGATAACATGCTATAAAGTAGAGAATAATAGAGAGAGAATAGAGAGAAATAATATACGAGGGAGGTAGAAGTCTGTATTTCATTTTCATTAGATCTTTTTTTATATAAGAGTTAGAGTTTACATCATAAAGACATGCCCATGAGTATTTACTTGGCTATGTATATATAATATTTACAACAATGATCTTAATTACAAAAAAAAGAAAAAGGATTTGGAATTCTAGTTGCCTGGCTTTGGGTCTTCAACGATGCTTTTATGCTATGGGCATCGAATTCAGTGTAGATGTGTTATTTTGTCCACTGAAATCACCACATCTTTTCAAATGTCCAGACATTTGTTTTGAATTTTGAGCTCGGTTATGTGGGTTTAGGACGTGATTGAAAAGAAACCCACATTGATACTATATTAAACAGCAGCAAGCATGACCAATGGCTTACTATCACACCGATTCAATTTGAAAAATTTTGTACAATAGAGAACAAGCCACCCTATAAGTTATATTTTATTTTATCACTTTCCTAATCAATGATCTTCACTCTCCAACAAAATGCATGTTAACAAGTTTTAGTTGGGTCTCTTACCAATTTCAAGAGAGTTCTTAACATTCCAATAAGATTGACTTATAATTTTTTAATGGTTGATTTTGATGAGAATGGCTGCATTTGGTTCGATGGTTGATGGATCTATCCAGCTTTTAGCAACGGTCACCTCGAAGTCATTTAGAGTCTCCCTCAAATCCGCAGTAATGGTAGACCGGGGTGATCAGAATCCTCACATATGGGTCTGTTTAGGTGCATGTCGTTGTATCACCTTGGCTTGCCAACCGGTGTGAGACTGAGAGATTGAAAATAACGACCTAGATGTACGTGTTTGTGATGGAGACGCCCTAAAAGGAAAGACATATATACATTAACATAGAGCTTGATCGACTATGGAATATAACGAACTTGATTTTATTTTCAAATGGGGGTCGCTTTCTGGGCCATTTCAAAAGGAAATTGTGTTGGCCACTTTGTTGGTTAACTGTATAATTGTGACTTGTGGGAGATCCTAGGGGTCAAAAGTTTTAGCACTACTATATACATATATATATGGTTCGTTCAAGCAATATTGCATGCAACAAATTAAAGGTCATCTATCACCCAAAGAATACAGAAAAAGAGCATGAAATAATGGACAAAAAGATCACTGTGTAGGAGAGGGACATCAATTTTAATTATATTGCAGCACTAAGATGGATGGTGATCGACCAAACTAAACAGAACTAGCCTAACGGCATGATATATGGGTTCTAAACTAAGCGGAATATACATATTGTTCTCATCGATACCTAAATACAGAGGCAATAAAATAAATAAATTGCTTTATTAACGGCAGAATATTAAGAAGTAAGCACGAGTAACCAGCTTCTACTAAGTTGTCGTCATTATTAAATTTTTCAGCGGCTGATCCTTCCGGCACAACGTCAGTTGCTGAACTCTGGGTCTGGCAACCTGTTAAACAATATCCACCAAAGCCCAACCCAGATAGGCAGGAGATAAAAATATATATATATATACGGTTTGTCTAGTTTAAACTCGTGTTTACATGCAGTCATGTCAAAACATTTGTTTAAAATTCTCTCAAAAAAAAAAATTAAAAAATTAAAAAGGGGAAAACGGGTCAATTTGATGAACAAAATATATTAATGTAACGTAAATCGAAACTAGGAAATGTTAATTGCAGGGTGTACTTTTCCACCGCCTAAGGGGCGAGGGGCTCTCAAGTCTCAAAGCCAGAGAAAGTTGCATTTACCTTGAATTTACCAAAAAAGCCCAGCCATGATTACATTATTCCCCCACTGAAAAGTGGAAAACATTGATAAAAAAGAAAAGAGACAAGAAAAGTGAAAAGCAGGTGAAAGAAAGAAAATATATCAGATCTCCTAAACAGAAGAAAGAGATTGACAGCACAACCCGCTGCCGCTTCGTTTTTATTTTTATTTAACAGATACTTGAATAAATGTCTTTTTTCTGTTTTGTTTAGCTATTAAGGAATTATTTTGATCGTTGAGTTTTTAAATTTTTAAAAATTGATTATTCATGTAAATTTTCAGCTAAATTGATGGTCGTTAATGTATTCATAATTGTGATTTATTATTATGATCATAAATAGATTCGAGTTAGACAGATTATCAATTTGAATGAAAATTCACATAAGTAATCTATTAATGAAGTCTTAAGAACTCAACAATCAAGAGGTCAATATTGGGTCACAAAATTGGTCTCATAAGCTATACTTTACGATAGCTAATCACTCACTAGAAGAGTTTTGCAATAAATAATTAAATTTTTAACCGTCTGTAAAGAAAATGATAAGATTTTAGGCTCTCAAAGCTAGTATTAATACCAATTGGGCAAATGGTAGTGGGCATCGTTTCATTTTCTTTAGTTTGTAACGTACACGCAGTAGTTTAGGGTTATTTTTGGCGTTAATAAAGCAATTTATTTATTTTATTGTCTCTGTATTCTGGCCGTTAATAAAACAATTTTCACCCGAATTGCTTTATTAACGCCAAAATGGCCGTTTTGTCTTGTTCCCAAAACCGTTTTGGTGTTTTGCCTCGTGGGTTGGGTAGGTTGCACGTGCGGATGGATTCCTGCAGGGTTACACGTGAAGGGTCAAGGGCAACGAAATCTAGGAAGATAATGGAGGGAAAGTGGGTCCCTGCGGTGCAGAGAGTTGTTGAGAGAAAGTTACGTGGGGAATTCGGAAGGACGGTAATGCCCTTCGTGAGATGCAGTCGTGCGGCCTCGACGACCGAGCCTATATTACTAACTCCATCATCATTATTTAGCTTTCCAGGCCCACTTCTATCATCATTTTCTATTTTCAGTCACTTTATTTATTTATTATATATATATATATATATAGTATGGAAATGAAGAATATCACAAATAGTTATTTAATTTTGACATATTTGATACTTTGGTCATTGATTTTTAAATAATATAACTTTAGTCACTCAACTTTAGCAATGTTTCACCACGAGGTGTTAAAGTTGAGAGCGTTTTAGTCCAACCATGAAAAGATAAATCTAAAAAAAAAATTAAAATTGTTCAAGTATATCTGAATTGTATGTCTGTCCCAAACTCTAATTACTTGTCTGAGTTGTAATAAGGTTAGTCTCACAGATATTCTCAAAGATATCTAAATCATTGTACGATTATGTTTTTTTTGTAAGACTCTAATTCTATGCTTGTAATCCTGCATATAAAGAGACTCCTATTATAAATGAAAGCACAATTTGTTGACAGGACCTGCCCCATATTTCACCATGAAATCTGAAGTGGTCATGTGGGGCCTACTTTAAAAGAAATTCTACCAAAAATTTGACTGAACTTCCCCTAAGAGTGGACTACCAAAAATCTGTAAAAACATTATAACACTCCTTAGTAATCAAAATCATCCTCATCTCCTGGAGCCTACCTGCTCCCCACAATTCATAATCAGTTTCCCAACAAATAACATAAAACAAATATGAAACTCAAACCTGAAATACCAAACTATCTTTCTTATAACACAACTGAAAGATGGTTATCAAAGCAATCTAAACAGTGAATTGAAATAAAGTACAAGTAGGTCAAACACTTAACCCACAGGAAGTCGAAAGTGGATGAACACTATGCCTTGACGCCTACGCATGCTCGATCTCAACCTATATGTATACTGGGCACAAGAAACCAAAAAGCACAGGGAAAAACATTTGAAAAACCGTTATAGTGAGTGGACAAAAAATAAAGTATTTCAATGGAAATAAAAGAAGATTTAATGTTTTCCCATTTTATTATCTTGAAAACCAAGCATGCAGTAAAATCTCGTGAAATACTCTAAATCCTCATCTTTTCTGCCATCTCAAAATGTACTGTAAATCATATCGAAAACCGTCTCAAAATCTCATTAAAATATTCATATACTTAAGTATCTCGCAATTCTTTCATAAATCTCATATATCTCAAGATATAATGATATCTCAAATCATACTATAAATCTCAAACACCTATTGAAAAGCATCTTGAAATTCTTTCATAAATCTCATATATCTCAAGATATAATGATATCTCAAATCATACTATAAATCTCAAACACCTATTGAAAAGCATCTTGAAATTCTTTCATAAATCTCATATATCTCAAGATATAATGATATCTCAAATCATACTATAAATCTCAAACACCTATTGAAAAGCATCTTGAAATTCTTTCATAAATCTCATATATCTCAAGATATAATGATATCTCAAATCATACTATAAATCTCAAACACCTATTGTAAAGCATCTTGAAAAACTTCTCGAAATCTCATTAAAATGCTCGTATCATAAAATAGGCGATGACTAGAGGGAACTGCCGACTAATCATCTCATGTCACCTGGAGGGGACTGCCGACCAAGAATGGATTGGAGGGTACTGTCGACGGATGAGGAGGTGATGGCTAGAGAGTACTGCCGACTAACCATAGATAGTTAGAGGGTACTGCTAACTAACTACCTCATGCCATCTGGTGGATACTACAGACCAGATGACGCATTGGAGGGTCATGCCGACCGAAATTATATTCTAGAGGGTATTGCTGACCAAATTATTGTCTAGAGGGTATTGCCGACCAGACTATTACCTGGAGGGTACTGCCGACCAGGTAATGCATGCATGCGCTAACATATTTACCTCCTCGAATAACTAAAATCAATCTCATTAATAAATGCTTTCGAAAAAGAAACTCAGCAAATCAATAATAAATCGTTCAAGACATGATTCGTGGACTCTCGAGAAATCGATCATACACAAATATAATCATCGAAACATACTGTAAATCATCTTGAAAATATACTATATGAATCTTAATTTATTGAAAGGAATCCTCGAAAGCTCAATAATTCTCATAGTGAAATCAACTCCATAACTCAACATAAATTCAAAACCAATATTAATATTCGAAAGATAAATAAATAATTCTCATAATATTTTTCTTAATCAACCACTTTCCGAAAACCATTTCTCAATAACTCATAATTCAAATAGCTCGATAATTAATAAAAGTGCTCGGAAAGGAATTTTGATACTAACCTCGTAAATCATAAATAAATCTCATTAACCAAAGCTCATAAAATCATAAAACTCAATAATTCAAATCATAAATTAAACCTCAATTGAAAAAATAATAATATACTGCATGCACAGTTAATTTAAAATCAAATGTCAACTCACAGGTTTACGCTATGACGTTCGTCCGACAATTTCATCTTCAAACTCGATCTACACGTTGTCCTGAACAAATTAATATAATGAATAACTTTTCTCGAGAATCAAAACTAAATTAACGTTAATGAAATCGAAGCCCTAAAACGATAATTCATCTAATGCTCAAGATCAAACGTCTGGGGTGGACTTGTGTATTATATTTAAATTGTCAGAGTTTCAATTAATATGATTTTTGTGTCACGGGGTGGCTTGTGTTGTTTTCTTTTAGGAAAAGAATGTGTTGTTTTAGGAAAATTGGGTGTGTGTTCCTTGTTCGCGAGTTGATAGGTTTTCCTTGTTGGGTGAGTTGTGAGTGTGTCTTGAGTTACTCATACGACCTTTCATAAGCTTACCGTGTTTATTGTGTGGCAACCCGGTGCACTATTCAATGGTGTAGGGGTTAATCTTGCAGGTCAGGATAATCGTGGCTGAAGTTGAGATCGCATGCTTATAGCTATACGGTAGGAAGCCAATTTTGTGACTTTACCGTTGAAAAGACTTCCGTTGTAGTAGCGCTGAGGAGCATTTACTTATTATTTTGTGTGGCAATTTAATTCGTAAACTTGTGTAATATTTGACTCTGCGGAGTGTGTCTGTATTGACATGGTGGGTTCAAGGCATCAGTATGTACTTGGTTTAAAATGAAAAAGTTTTTCAGGTATTTTGTATTGATGACTGAACCATCACGCAAGTATAATTATGAGATTATATATCGATTTTTATTTATGTTTAAAAATCGGGGCGTGACAGATTGGGCCTAACAGCAGAGTGAAGCTGGCCCCACAACTGTTCAAACTTCTGAAGACCTAAATGGACTCAGATGCTTCGTTAATGAAGAGCCCAAGCCCATTACTTGCTTCGTTCATCTTCCTTTTCTGGCCCATAATAGCACATATGAGCCTATTTCCAAGAGTCATAAGCATAGGTCCAATAGTTTGACCTAGCTAGTCAAATAGGGTCCAAACCCAATATCACTAAGGTAACAGCATTGCTGCCACAGTCCCTGACTTCACTGTCACTGGCAATCACCCCGCCAGTCGCACGGGGTATTGGATCACTGCCAAAGACTAGCCCAACCCCCTGACACCACCAGGGAACCATCATTAGAATTGATTTGGACACCCATCTTGTCTCCATCAGCTCTGACTTCTCCGGCGACTCCAGTCAAGCCCCGCCAAACATCACTTCAAACATAACTTTTACCAGCAACTCTAGCCAAACTCAGCCACTCATCCACGCCTGAGAGGTCTCTTGTAGCAAGACTGCATCGCTACTACTACCATAGCCTGGGACAACTTTGTCATGTCGAGACATCTGAAGATCAGGCCACCACCTAGTAGGCCACCACCACAATTTCAGGTTGCCATTGAGCAGAAAACTGCCTTGATTATGCCCATCACATGCAAAGGCAACAAATGAGAGAAAGATGATTGGAACCATAAGCTTTGGATTTGGAAGGCAATCAGAACCGCCATATGCATTGCCGACATCGGTAGATGACGTTAGGGTTAGTGCAAGAACAAGCGTTGCCAGAGAGAATATGTTTTCCATCTCTCTACTATACCTTTTTTTTTTTTTTTGGAGTTTTGGTTTTGGGCATTGGGGAAAAATAGGTACTTATGGGAACAAAATATGAATAAAATTATTGAGTTAATTATTTTTTTTCTTATTTAAACTTCAATTTTTTTTTAATGAATCAAGTTCATAAGGGTGGCAATATCATTTATCTCAAGGCAGAATGGTCATTACATAACCTTTCACTCTCTGTAAATAAACAATTAGACATCAAATACATCGAAAAATGAATCTCTTCATTTGGTACTACTCCAGGAGATTCGCTAAAAGCACATAAAAGTGCATAACTCCCTAAAAATTAAAGAATTACTAAAAATAGACTAACTTACTAACATGGGGTTCTGTAAACAAAAAGAAATAATAGAAAGAAAATCTAAATAATACTATGGGCCTAGGGAAAATACCCCAGCCCAAATCACCAAGCCAAAGGACAACCTAAAGAAAGGGCCTGCTCAATTCCCAGCAAGCTAGCCTTGACCTAAGAACCAATGGCCTACTCCACACTCTAAGTCGTACGTACAGTAGCTTCAAAACCTCCCTCAACCACGCCGCTACGACTTGCACAGCAATGACCCGCACCACCTCGACCTGTGCCTCCATGACCCCTGCCACCAAAGATCCAGCGTCCACAATCCATATCGTCAATAATACAGCACCTCTATGCTGCCATCGATGCAGCATCTTCATGTCATCGTTGGTTAGGATAACACCCCTACTCTGTACAACATGACCACAATGCTTTAGAGGCTTCGAACTAGGAATTCATTGCCAAAACTGCTTTGCTGATACATTAAGCAAACACTGGTCCTAAGAAGTTGTTCCTGAGCCATGGCATCAATCACTTGTCCCGCAGCAGACCTCACAACGTCGGGAGACATCATGGTAGGTAGATTATTGGTATGGCAGTTAAGAGTCCCCAAGTTTGTAGATTTTTTTTCTTTTTAGAAAAAGAAGAACTTCATTAACAACTAGAGAGGAAGCTCTCTGTGTTGTAGATTTCTTGGTGGAAGGTCTTTGTTTCATCCTTATCCAATTGAGTGTTGTTAAGTTTCAACATATACGGAAGTCTACCAATCAAGTTCACCATTTACTAGATCATGAAGCTTTGCCTCTTAGTTGTGATTCCATTTATTTGTCCGAACCTCTTCTGCATATAGAGGAGGATTTGAAATTTGATTGTAGCGATCTCTAATATATGAATTCAATTCCTATAGTTTTTACTGAACATCCGTGTTCTTATCTCTCCCTAATGACGGGAAGACTGTCTCATCAAAGTGACAATCCGCAAGACATATAGTTAAGAGATCGCCTAGCAAGGGTATGAAGTGGCGAACGATTGTTGGAGTCTCAAATCCAACTTAGTTGCCCATTCGTCTGTAAGGACCTATCATCGAGCATTGTGGCGGTGCAATTGGCACATAAATGGCACACTCAAAGATGCGTAAGCACGAGATACTAGTACCCAGTCGCTAGCTGTAATGCAGAGGTAGATTGAGTGGCGGTGGGTTGTAGACGAATTAACATTATTGCATGCGATATTACATTACCCCAAGTGGATATAAGGAGATTGGTGTGCATTATCAACGTCCGGGATACCATCATAGTCATTTCCACGAGACCATTTGAGTGTGTCCATGGGAATATGATGTCTAGCATCAGTCCCAATGCAATAACCATCGAAAGTCTTCGATGTAAACTCTTTAGCATTGTTAAGTTCAATTGACTAAATAGGATGATTCGGGGAGTGAGCCCGTTGTCATATGATATGTGCTAGGAGTGTAGTATAAGCAATATTTACAAGTGGACAATGGTACACCACGTGACCAGCATGTTTGCTTGTCAACCAACATTATTAAATATTTAAACGTCCGCAAGTTGGTTGAATCAGTCCACAGAATCACCAAGGATTCTATGTAAGAACAGAATGAGTATGTTTATATCATCTGCATAGGATGGTCTTAGTCTTAATTTCTCTAAGGAACGGGCTTTGTAAAACGAGCGAGAGGCCTTAGAAGCAATCAATGAGAATTTTGGTTGGACCTGAGCGTCTGAAACACTATTTAAAGCAAAGTTGGTGATTGCAGCATCACATGGGGCACCATCACCATGATTTACGTCATCCATGGCATCATGGATAGGGACAGTGCCAGCCCTAGGCCGGTGGTGGACAGCGACCGCCCTAGAGGCAACAGCGGTGGTCACACTTAGTCCAGGAATCAACTTTTAATTCATGCTTCGTTTCACTCAAAAGAATGGATTGTCCGTGTGAAGACTTTAGTAGACGGATTATCATGACTAGGATGACCTATCCTGTCGTGACAAAGCCAATATGTGTCTAAATTCTAGAGATATTCTCTCATAACTTTATTGGATTTAATAGCTCGAATAGTGACATAGAGTCCCCTAGAGAGACACATAAACTTCTTTAAGATGCGCTTTTGTTCGCAATCATTAGAGGTATTGCAAAGGAACTCATTTCCATTCTCTACATGCGTTCTCGCTTGGAATCTGTTGGCTCAAATGGCTCAATAGGGTTTGATTCGACCTAGGAGCGTAGAGAATTTTTGTGACAATAATCAAGGTGCCATTTGGCAAATTGAATTTGGGTTATTCCATGTCCTTGAACTAATCCTGATGGCCCAACCATCGTAGTCACGAAGTAATATGCTCAGAATCAAAATGGAGTCATAATGAAAAAAACTCAAAATTTTATTCATAAGCCAATGGTGTACATCATTGTCTCTTAACCATTCAGAGAATCTAATACAAATGCTAGCTAATGCAAAACAAAGGTAGTCGTTTGACTTCTTCCAGTAACTCCAAAATAAATATGACCAAGTGAGTCGAGAGAAGTCGGTGGAGCAAAGCTCGCTTAAGTACCACTTATCTCAAAACCTTCCTAGACATCATACTCATTTCAAATGAGCCTATGTGAAGAAAAACTAAACCACTGACATTTACTACAAAGTATATGGAAATTGCCTATTACATCTCTTGAAAAAATAAAGACTTAAATAGAATTGGCAATCTATTGATCCTAGCCAGATTTGAAGTCTTCAACCCTTCATTCTAGATCATCTTCTTGATCTTCTTGTTCCACATAGTGAGCTTTCCTTGCTTTACAATATGCTTTGTAGGCGATGACAATATCTTCACGAGCTATACAAATGACCGGATACTCCACATCGGGAACATTCATCTTTTTGCTCAGAGTCCATTGATTGAGGCGCTTTGAAAGCATCATTTGGATGGCTCTTAATGTTGATGGCGCCACCAACATGGCCAGAGGCGTTGCCTCCCTCTCTCATTCCACGTTGACCTCTTCGGTTCCGTGTTCACCTATTTTGATAGTTACCTTCCTTATTAGAGCAAAAATATAGACCAAAACGTCCAGAATTGTCCCTAAATTTAGGGCTTCGCTCTTGGTTCCCTCCCTTGGAGGTGCGACTATAATTGGACTCCTGAATATGCTATGTTCCCACGGGTCTCGAATTGTAGTTCTTCACATGGATGTTATCATGCTTTTCAGCGACATTCATAGCTCCAATGAGCTCATGAAACCTTGTGATCGGTCCTGCAGTAAATCGATTCGATAGTTCTTAGCAACCATCAATGCAGAGATGGGGAAGGTAGAGAGAGTCTTCTCAATCAATATTGCATCTGTGATCTCTTTACCTCAGAATTCCATTAAGGATTTAATGCGAAGTGCTTCCGAGTTGTAGTCAATAACTAACTTGAAATCATAGAAGTGGAGGCTATGTCATCTCACTTCTAGTTTAGGAAGTAGGGAGTCACTGACGTTGCCAAATCTTTCTTCGAGTGAGACCCACAACCTTTTAGGGTCTTTTTCGTTCATATACTTATTGATAGGAGCATTTTAATGGGACATTTTAATATTTAACTCCCCATATTTTGCTTAGTTATTTCCTTTACTTAATCATTTTTAATTTAGTTTCTATTTTCTAGGTACATCGGAGAAAATAGGTAAAAAAGAGCAGAAACGAGCGTAAATGAAGGATAAGTCATTTTTAGAAACTTTCCTTTTTCATTTTAGGAAATATTTCCTATTTTGTTTTAGGGAACTTTCTTCCTTTTGAACTTTCCTATTTCTGATTTTCTTGTTTTAAAGAGGGAATTTAGGAGTCCATCCCATTGAGAACTCTTGAGTGATGAAATCAAGGAAACTTGAAGGATAAGAAGATTTACATAAATAAGGAGGCATTAAAGGAGTTTTCATTCACATAAATTCATCTTATTTCAAGGAAATAAAAGGGGAGTGTCTATATTCAATATTTATATGAACGAA
>BDJD01005236.1:0-33162 GCA_002564525.1 Rosa multiflora
GAAGTACGGGGAACTTACTGCTGCTTACAAAAGTCTAAAATCTCAGCACATATATCTCCGCAGCAAATATGGTCTTACCCAGGAGAATATGCTCCCCCATAATAAACTGGAAGACGAAAGTGATTTATTGAGAAATGATCAGAATCCATCAACTTTCCATGGTATGTTGTTGTTGCCTTGTCCTTCTTTCCTTATTCCTTTTTGTTTCCCATGATTCCGATACTGAACTACTAAATATAGTTTTCCAGATGATTATGGGTTGGCTTGCTGTTGTCTGTTACTTTTGGATTGAAGTGTGATTCTTAGCTTTTTATATTTCCTGAACTTTTGGTGGTCTCTTAATAGTAACAGGCTGATAGTAGGAATGCATTCACTTAGCCTATGGACTATAGTTGGTTTCTCTGTTGTGAACTTGTGATCTTATTTGTTCATTCCTTCATTTAATCCATTATCTGTTTCCAAAATTGTAGATCTTGAAGATAAAAATCAACATGCTTCTCCAGCTGCTTGTAACATAAAGAAAATGAAGAATGAAATCAGTTTTAACAATAACTTGAATGAGGGCAAAGTACAAAAACCAATTCAAGCAACAAGTCCTTTCTCTTCTACTTCTGTTTCACCCAAATGTCCTTCCACTGTAAAATCTGCTCCAGTAGCTGGTAGAAAGCGGTCTGCATCGTCCTGGATAGACACGAGATCCCGCCAAGGCCAAAATGGGACTGACCCACACGATGATTTTCTTGACACCCCGATTGAGAACGTAAGAGCAAACTTGAATAGATCAACAAAGGAAAAAGTTACTGATCTTCCAGTTCCAGTTCAAAATGACTCAAATTTAGGTAGCTCTGATGATGAAACACAGGATGTGACTGCTGATCATCCTCGGCTACCAAAGCAGCATATGCCAGTTACAGTGGCTGGCAAAAATGGTTTCAAGTATGTGGAACCTGTAAGAAAGAGGGCTGAGCGGGAAAATTTGAAAGGAGTTGAATGCAAACAGTGCAAAAAGTTTTATGATGCTGTTCTTCCAGATGATGGTGGCAAGGACAATGGTACTAATAAGCATGATTTCCGCTGTGAGCATCATGAAGGTGTTTCTCGACACAGGTATAGGTATCTTCCCCCTTCAACTCCCGAAGGATTTTGGAATATTGGATTTGAATCTGAAATGTGATATTGGATAATTTGCTATTTATTCATTCTTTGGTAGAGCTATGACTTGTATTGATTTCATATTCCAATTTCATGGTCTTAAAAGACTCGATCAGGTATTAGCACCAAAGCACAATTCATGTAATTGTCAATTAACTAGACCTTTGTTAAGTGTAGAGAGAATAGTTTCATAGTTTTATATCTTTGCGTACATTATTAGAAATTCAAGATCTGAATTTGGGACATAAACTGAACTGTTGGATATTAGAGATGGAGAACAGAAGATTGCAGATAAGTGTTTGATATGAATGGTTGTCTTTAAAAGAATTTTTTTAGTTGAGTACGCATTTTAGCATGTGTTCCAACAACTTCCTTTAATTGTTGAATTAGATGTTTGGTAAAATAAAAATATACCCTTGGAATTGAAGTAAAGGGTTCATTTTGTTGCAAAATTTCATAATAATGTGTTCCTGCACCTCTTCACGCTAGTAGGAGTAATTCATGTGATGGATTTTAATTCTATTGAGATTACACTGTTAGGTGAAGAGCCCATATAGACATAGCCAGCTATATTAGATACCTGGTCCAACCATTGCAGAGCTGGTGCTCAATACTCCTCATATTGGACCGCTTTTTTTGGCTATTCCTACACATTAGTAAATAGTCCTTCTTTTGGGTAATTGGGATTTCTTATGTGTGGTCTATTGCTATTAAGATGACTTACCGTTGGTGGTTCCAATACTGTTAAGCTTTTGGGGTGGAGAAACCCAGTAAGTATAGAGAGCTTTATTTGATACTTAGCCTAACCTATGTGTGACTAGTGCCCAACAAATTTTAGGTGGCATACAGCACAGGGGTGTAGGGTGGGATGAATTCTTGCACTCCTTGTGTTCTTGCTCTCCAATATCTTCATTTTTAAGATTCTGTAGCATAGGGGTGTAGGGTGGGATGAATTTAGGGTAGAGATCATTGGTTTGGTTCCCCCTGCAAGGAAAAGGAAAGATAGATACATTATTTTTTGTATTCATGCTTTATGTTATGCTTGTAAATGAATTCTTGCACCTCCTTGTTTTCTTACTCTTCAACATCCTCACTTTTAAGATTCTGTTGCATAATTTCTTTGCTTTGGTCAATACTAGTAATCATGCGCGACTAGTTGGTTTTTTTTTTTTTTTGGACGAATGCCCAACTGGTTGTTTGAATAACAGCTCTTCAGTTTCATTATGTCAATATCCATTTAGTCAGGTTATAATTCCAAACCTCTGGAGCTACTTGCTCAGAATGCAAAATTAGGTGTGGATTTAAACTGTCCTAATATTTTGCTTTATAAATTTCTTATAAGACTGTTTTTAACACTGCTGTTAGTGTGTGCCTCTAGATATAGCCTTCAAAATACTTAATCATGGGTATGCTCGAGTTAAAAATGAGTCCTTTTCAAATATAAACTTGGCAAACATTTTGTTGTATCCTATAAAGGTTGGAAGTCCTTTGAAAATTGAAATCTTTGCAGAAACTCTTGCTTACTGTATAATGAGACTTTGATACAAATAATTATTTAATGATATGAAAGTAATGGGTGATTTGCATTTAAGTACTTTAATAGAAGAAAAATCTTAGACTTGATTAATGCAGGAGCATAGGATCCGGGAAATGTCCCTATTACTGTATTAATGGAGGTTGTCAGCTTGTAGTTTGGTCTCTGGGAATTCAAACTGGTCTTTGGCACCTATGGCCTATGGTCATCGGCGAGTGGAACTCACTTATGCTTGTGAAACCATGTTTATCTTTGCTATTATGCTAGCAAAACCATACATATTTTTTTTGTTCAAATTCTTAAAAAGTTGGTTGTGCTTCTTTACTATTAGGAGATTGAACGCCATTGTATAAACTCTTTGCTAACTTTCTCCTGAAACTTTGATTGATTCTTAGTAATGTTAAATGGAAAACTCTCAGTACTGGGAGTTTTAGAAGTAATTTAAGTAATTTATTGCCTCCTTTATAAATTTGAAGAAGAAATATTAGACTGGCAGAAGCATAGGACTGGGGATTGGTCCCTACTGGTATATTTAAGAGGTTGGTCAAGTATAGATTTCGCTGTTAAACTATTGGGATACAAGTTGCTATCAGCTTCATTTTGGTCTCTGATATTAAAGACTGGTCTTGACCTTTATGGGCTGTGGGGGGTGAGTGGAGGTCGCGTATGCTAGTAAAATCATGCTTATATTTGCTGTTATGTGCCGAGTGCCGACTACCGAGAGAAATAAGGGTCTGAACTCTGAAGTGTGTAGTGGGGCAGTGTCCCACCGTCTCTCTGTGCAGATTAAATGTGAGATAGTAAAGAGGGAGGGATGGGGAGTAGGTAGTCTTATAGATCGGTCATGTATTGTTGCGTGAGACTTTGACCTCTCATGCTTTGCCTATTGAGTACAGAGTGTGTAGGCAACTTCTGCTATGTTACTTGCTACTACATATATGTGCAGCATAAATGCAATGCTGTGCTATCAAGACAATAATGCAAACCGAAAGAATGGGCTCACCACTCACCATGTCCCCCCCGTGATCGGCTAGATTTCAATGTCGAGCCTTACTGGCGAAGAATATGATCTCTTATTTATATCATCTTTCTTTCTTCTTCTTTTTTTTATATATTTTTTTCCTTCCTTTCAGTAGGTTAAATCTGCTGTATATGATCAAGATGATGTTATTCTAGGATATATGATTGGGTGTTTAAGTTCTAGTACTGAAGTTTGGTTTATGTTGGACATATAATTGAATGTGCATGAAGGAGCGTAGGTAATATGTTTGTCCCAATCCAATGTTTCACTGCACTCGTAAATTAGAATTATACAGTGAATGTTAATTTCATGTGTTGTCAAAATAGTTTCTCAGCAGCTTACCTTTCGAAGGGCAGTTTGGAAATTTGAGTGCAAATCACTTCAACTTGGAATATTCAAGTGAAGTTTCCATGTGAGTATGTGACTACAGAAATTAATGTAGTTGAAAAAATAGGAGGAGTTGATGCCCGGTACCTACCTTACACTTATTATTGTCTCGATTTGCATTATTGAGTTATGTATTGTATCTAAGTGCCTTGATTTCTGTTCGAAAGCTGGCAAATAATTCAGCGTTTGGTTTGTTTTTCTTCAACTTATATATCAAGACGAACGGAAATTAAGAGATAGTGAAAATTATCTTTCAAGTTTCAACCTTGAGATTTATGCACCACCTTTAACTTTCCGAGTCATTTCAACAATATCCAACTTGTATCATTCCCCGTAACCTTACATCAGCAAACACATACAAGTGGGTGGATGGCAATCGCTTTCGGCCATCTCCTCATGTGTCTGGGAAGAACTTTATGATGTCTTTCACGTGATTGCTAATAGTTCTCTTTTATGGACTCGAAAGTAAAGCTAAAATCAGTGGACAAGAGGCACAAATTCTTGAAGCTATTTTGTTCTTCATATGATTATCACAAGATTTCAGTTGATACAAAATTACACATACATTTACTTTGAATAGTTCAAATGTTCAAACCGTCTCTTTTGATGGAAGTTTTTGTCGGTAAAATGTGACAAGCTGGGACAATATAAAAAATTACAAGTTCAAATTTTATTGGCGTTATGGAATAGATAAAGTGAGAATTAGAAAAACATTTCAATAGAATATATTCTATATATTTTAGTATCCAAAATGACTTTGTTAGTCAAAATAATAGACTTTAAAGTCAATTAAAATCTAGTATGAAATTCGCTGATAAACCTCAATTAATTAATTACTTATTGATTGAGAAAACATTTTCATCTAATGAGCTTTCATTTTAATTTTTTTAATTTTTATCAGAGGTGACGTAGCAAGCCACATCGGTGAGGTTTGCAAGCCTACCCAGTCATTATTCAGACTAAAGTCTATGAGAGTATCTCAGTGAAGTCAGACTAATCCCCGACCACATGAACCCGAGGCCCCTCAAACATGCTGGGTACAAACTAGTAGGAGTTTGGACTCAAACGCTAAAAATAAAGATTTCATGCTAAGTCACTCGACTAACCTTATCACACATTGTGATTAATGGACTCCCATTTGGACATTGTTAAAAAAATAAATGTTAAAAAGGACTTCCATTTGGGTATAAGAGATTAGAAAACCCAAAGAGAAGGTGAGTAGAGTAATGCTCTTCATAATTGATAAAATTATCATGAGATAATACAATATACAACCTCCACAAATAAAGTAGGCGAATATGTTACTCACTCACTCAATCACTCGGTATGCTATAATTTCACGTGCATGCATCTGATCTGCCTTATCTGTCTTTCCACTCACGACAGAAATTTACAGAAGCATATATTTAAATTTTGATTCACTGTCACAAATAATAATACACAATTACACAAATCAAACCCACGTCCACGTACATCCCGGAATCTTGGACCCAAACGGTAACTATTAACTTATCATCAACAAGTCTTCAACGGATTCCCGCAGAGACAATCGTTGTTGGCAAACGACGAATCTTCCAGATGATCGAAGGGATCACCCACCGGAATGTTCCCGCACAGGTGGTTGTGGCTCAGATCCAGGTGTCCGATATACTTCGCCGACGACAGCGTACGTGGTATCGCCCCCTTCAAATTGTTGTACGACAAGTCCAGAGCCATGAAGTAAGAATTTCCGTTAAACACGTCAGGGATGTTACCCCCAATGCTGTTCCGGCTCAAGTTCAGGATACCCAAACCATGGTTGCTCAACAACGCCGACGGTAACTGTCCGGAAATTGAGTTTCCGTCCAAGTTGAGTGTTGACAGAACCCGCATTTTTCCGAGACTGTCTGGTATCGAACCCGAGATCTGGTTCCTCGACAGGTCCAGGTCAGCTAAGCGAGGCATGTTGCCGATGGACTCGGGGACAGATCCGGTGAGTTGGTTTCCGCTCAGCAATGCTCGGCTCAACATTTGTAGCTTCGAAAATCCGGCCGGAATTTCGCCTGAGAGTCTGTTGTTGCGGAGGTCCAGGTGCATTAACCCGGCGAGGTTGATCATGCTGGCCGGAATCTCGCCGGAGATCTGGTTGTCGGCAAGGTTGAGGACTCTGAGCATCTTGAGCTTGCTGATATCGGCCGGAATTCCGCCGGAGATTTTGTTTCCGATGAGGTCGAGGACACGGAGGGAAGAGAGGAAGGTGAGGCATTGGGGGATGTTGCCGGTGATTCCCTTCCAGTCGGCGAGGACGAGGGTGGTGAGGCTGTCGAGGTTACAAATCTCGGGGGCAATGGAGCCGGACATGAAGCCGGACTGGCCGGACTTGGAGAGAATGGGGTCCTCGGACTCACCGCGGAGGTTAATGTCGACGACACGGCGAGTTGAAGGGTCGCAGCTGACGCCGTACCAGTTGTGGCAGCAGTCGGTGCCGGACCATGTGTTGAAGAGGCCGAGTTTGGATTCGGTGAGTGAGGCCTTGACGGCTTTGAGTGCTGCCAGGTCTGTTGGTAAGCAGGAATCAACAACAGTAGTTGATACAATGGCGAAGAATAGAGCGACGGCGATTAACACTACCCTCATAGTTGCGTCCTTCAGACTCTGTATTGGAAGTTGAGGTCTGTGAATTTGAATGTGTGCTACGAGTGAGCTAAAGTGAAGAAGAGAGAGAGATGGGTAAGAGGCTATGGAAGTTGATTTGGGGGTTGGGGTTGTTATATACAAAGGTTTGTGGACAAGACTGTGACTGTTGTCGTTGCTCGACTTTGCATGTGATGACAGTCTCCGGCACATGCATTGATGGCACATGCAGTTCAACACATGCAGTACATATACAGTGTAGGTCTATTATGAAATAATTATATATATACTGAATCCCATGTAATATATAAGCAAATCATTGTGGTAATTTAGGTTTGTTTGGTGTTTTTATTTGAAACATTTAACGGATATGTCATTGAAAACTCAAATGAAGACTCAAAAATTATCCTAAACAAAATTTACTTTATGTAAGAGTCATATTAGATAATAGATACCACTTGGGCATAGTTTGGTTTGTGAAATAGAAAGCTCAAGAGGAGAAATTTTATCATTAGTCTATGTTTTGCACGTCCAAAGAAGAAACTACTTTTCTGCATGAAAGAGAAATAGAAGGGAAAGTAGATCATTTTACACCCCATGAGATTCATTTTTCCTCATACTTTCTTTGTATCAATTACAAATTAATTACCTAATATGAAGACTATTTTAAAGATTATTATTACCAATTTTATTTAAGAAACTTTTGAATCTAATTGTTTATGTTTTGGTAATCAGTGCTAGAGACACCAATTTTTTTTTTTTTTTTTTTTTTTTTTTACCAAATTCTAATTCCAAATGATGTGGCAAAATCCTCATGGCCCACATCATTAGTTTTTTTTTTTTAATCGGGAAGTTAGTGTAGTAACTTACACACACATGCAGTGGTATCTCAGCACCTGCACCGTCAATACCGCGAAAGCCAGACTAATCCACTGCATAGCAATCACAAATGGTCCCTCAAATCTGCTGGCTACGGATGGAACTGAGATTCGAACGCTAGACCTGGGGGTTCCAAACTAAGCCGTTCGACCAACACACCACACCACGTGGTTCACATCATTAGTTTGTGTTGAGGTAATCGTCAACTCATAAACGAAGTAAATTTCTTTTAAGAAAAAAAAATATTATATATTCTCGTTTAGAAAAAAAAAATTGCTTTTAATAAAAGAATTGAACAATCACGTCGAATCAATTCCTAAAACGTAAAGCAAAACTCAACATCTCTTTTATGAATTACCATAAATTAATCGGTTTATGCATGTTTGAAAAGTTTAGGCCTTTAGGGTTTGATAAAAAGCAAGCAACTTAGACAATGGATATAATCATAAAAGAATCAAAAGAAACTAAACATCTAGAGATCAACTATGATTTTTTTAAATATTTTTTTTTATCATTGCAAGTATAAAATGGTTGATGAATTTCTAAGAGAGAAAAAGAAGAGTGATGATGAGATACAATTATGAGATGGCTAGAAGTGGATAAATATTGAATTTAGTTGCAATTTATGTTAATTATTTTGGGGACAGACTATATATATATATATATATTAGTAGAAGGAGGACAACCATTTTTATTCAATATGGAAAAAACAACATTACACAGTCACCGCCCCAGTGGGGTCGTCAGAAAGAGACACCACTAAACGCAATACCACTTCACCAATTGAGTGAAGCTCAGGGGGGAGTAAACTAATAAGAAACTGACAATTAACTTTATCTGCAGAATCCATCATTAGACTCGCTGACAACCTCAGACCAATAAGACCTATAGTTCCTCGTAGGTATTGATCCCAAGAAAAGTAACAAACTAGGTACCAAAACAGAAGCCGTCCTGGATCCCAAGTTTTTATAGAAAATCCTCCAGGATCCCAAATCCTGATCCAAGCCTCAGAGAGCCCAATTATCACTGCCCTAGTCCACCTAAACAGGCCCAAGCCCAAATCTGAAAAACAGATCCAAACCCAAGCCCAAAAAGGATGAACCGTAGCAACCCATTCATCAAACCTTTTGTGCTTGCCGTCGCCGTCGCACCAACACCACATCGTCACTCCAGCCGGCGCCGCACTGACACCACATCGTCACTCCAGCCGGCGCCGCACTGACACCACATTGACTCTCTAGCCTAGCGTTGGCGTCCTCTCTTCGAGAAGACCCGCAGACCTCGTGTGAAATAGCCTCAGGAAGAGTAGCATCCTCCCCACGAGTTCTCTCTACCGCCATCTCATAGAGGCGAATCCACTAGTCCTTCCAAATTCGCAGATCAGACACAGAACACCACCACGCTCGCTGCCAACCGTGGAAGAAGGGTTCCAACAGAACACGATCTGATTACAGCAGATCCGGAGACGCTGCTGGTACAACATCCAATCCACCACTCGGCCTAGGGCCTAGACCAGACCTCTATGACGCCGACAGGAGCCTTGGATCCCAAACCCTCCATTCACCTGCAGCCACCATTCCAGAGCAGCGAACCGAGGACAAACTCGATCCCTTGTTTGTAGCAATCAGAGGGAGAGAGAGGGTCGTCAACTCAACCCGGATGGTGGATGTCGACGTCTTGGAGATAAAAGGAAAAAGGAGGGTACGGCCTCGACCGTACACGCTGCAACACCAGGGCCGGAATTTTGCTCCATCAGAGATGGAGGGAGGTATAGAAACTCCAACCCATGGGTGGCTTTCTCGCAAACTCTAGCAAAGAGGGTCTTTTCCTAAACCCTAAATATTTGGGTAATTGATTTTAACAAACTGAAAATATGAAATCAAAAGTGATGGTGTGTCATTTGTTATGTCATTTGGGATCAAAATTTGGTATACAATTTTGTGATCTCAACCATTTTCCTTTGATAATAAAGATACAATTGGTAAATTGATGTTACCTACTTTCTTATTTATACACAAACCAAACATTAGAAAGGAAGTTAAAACACATTTTCTAATTACTTTTTTGGCGTCCCTAAACATTGGTGGGAAAACTAGTGAGAAATTTATTTTTCCGTACTCATTGGAAAGATCAAGGAAATGAATTAATTTCCTTTTTGTGAACTAAAAGCTTCAGAACTCCATATTTTTTTAGTCCGTTCGTTCTTGTGTTCTCGACCTCTAATCTTAATAATGTTACTTAACACACTTTACAAGAAATGTCAATTGATTGTATCATTTGGGAAGGAAATAAAGGGTGATTGATCATTGAAGTAAGTGGCTTATGATTTTGAAGAGAACTTTTATGTCGGTATCAGAAATTAATGGGTAATCACTAAAGAAAGATTTCTTGTTTAATTGATGATGACGGTGATGATAAAATCAAGGAAGAGACAAAATAAAAATTAGATAGATCAGAAAGATTTGGAATCATTGTTTACAGATCACTGTAGGGACATATGTGAATCATGCTTGCTTTAGCTGGATAGTGAAAAACTTAGAGCAAGTCCACTGGTGAGAGTCTTGACTGGGCATAGTCAAGAAAAACATGACTTCATGACTTTGAGAGGATTTTGCAGCTTCCACCGGTTGTTTTTTGACCGGGCAAAAGCCACTCTTTCTTGACTACGGCCAAGAAATAAGTCAATTCCATGACTTATTCCTTGCCCAGCCAAGGCTTGTGCCAGCTCGACCCACACCCAAACGTGGGTGACAGGAGGAGGAGAGAGAAGAGGTCAGGCGACCTCGGGGGCAGCAGCAGCAGAAACTGAAGCAGCAACAGCAAGCATACCCGCCTGGGGTTGCTTCGATCTCCACCTGGGGCGGCGTCTGGGCGGGCTGAGGCGACGAAGCGGCCGGACGAGGTGAGGCGACCTCGGGGGGGGCCGGATCCTTGGCCGGAGGACGCCGGAGGACGGAGAAAAATCCGGGTCGGGTCGGACCTTCGTCTGGTGCAGCTGCGAGAGAGAGAACCGGAGGGGGGAAATGAAAAACTGAAAATTTAAGATCCTTTTAAACAAAATAGAATTTTTTTTTTTTGCTATTTATGGAAAATTTTCAGATTTCAAAAATTCATAATAAATTCATACGAACTCCGAATATTGCGTTCCACGTATGCACGAGATCGTCGATACGATCTCTATAACTTTCATGAAGGAATTTTTCCCAAATTATGTATGTGTAAAAAGTCGATTTTCGAGACCCCCTAAAATTATATAATAATGAACAGTATTGACCGGGCAAGAAAAACAACGGGTGTAAACCCATGTCCAGTGACAGTGAATAGTAACTTGACTGGTCGAATTCTTGACTTCTCGACTTTGCCTTTTCTTGACTACGGGTGCACTTGCTCTTACGGTTGTGACTTGAATTGGAAGAAATGAACAAAGCCAACGACAAAGGGTGCGAATGCCTATTTGCCCTGTGGTTCATAAATCGACAAACCCTGTGGTTCATAAATCGACAAAGGGTGCGAATGCCTATTTGCCCTGTAGTTCATAAATCGACAAAGCCTCCCCTATTTGCCCTATGGCTCGAATGCCGATTTGAGCCATAGCCTCCCCGCTCCCAAGTTAGTGAAATTATGGAGTTGGTTGATGACTCCACGCGATCTCTTTGTTAGAGAGCAGAGACGGTGAAGGTTTTTTTTTTTTTTTGTTAGTTGTGTTTTATGACAGTAGTAAGTCCTTACCTATACAGAGTAGGGTTATGTGGGCTTTAGAATGTGCACTTCGTATCCCTTGTCTGCAAATAGGCGAGCTAGAGTTTGAGATATTCTTTCGATGCTTATCGTTATCTAGGGTTTGGGCACTATGTCCCCTTATTGTATTCTATATTTTCAATAATTAAAGCTTAAGGGCAGCCACATCGGTCTCTTCTTTTAAAAAAATAAGAGATGAGATAGAACATCTGTTAAAATTGAAATTTGTCAAAAACTCTCATATTTTTATTTTTTGATAATAACAATTGCAATACCCCGAGTCCCACATTGGTAATGCGTTAGGAAGAACCATGGTATCTATAGAAAAGCCTACAAATCCAAAAAAAACTTAGAGCTAGCACTTTTAGATGAGGCCTTGGGTTCTTACAAATGGAATCAGATCTTTGATCTGGCCTATTTCCTATGTAGAAGTTTGAACTATGATGTACGATGATATCTTATCAGATGCGGGAAAGTGCACCATATTTTTAATTTCCATTATTTACGAAAATACTATTGTATCCTAAAAGCTATTGCCATCATCAGAAAACCAATTATCGTTGTTTTGAAAAGCTACCGCCATTTTCTAGAAAAACTATTACCATTATTCAGAAAAGGTACTATCATTCACCAAAAAAAAAAAAAAAATTACTGCCATCTTTTGAAAAATAATTGTTAAAGATGGCAATAGACATAAGTTCATTATTTTCCGATGTGTTTCACATTTTTTATGTGACCCCAGCATGATCTATAAAAGATGTAGTTTAGATTTCATTATTAATGCATATATGGAGAAGATCATATATATCTCTCCACATTGAGTATCTAAACTACCTAATGACGAAGTCAAGGGTTCGAGTCACCATGGGAGTAGAAGTGAAATCCTTTAATCATCTTTTATAAAAAAAGAAAAAAAAAAGGTAGCTTCTATGAAGGAAAAATATATGGTGACATAAAAAATAACAAGGTCACCAAATTGGCTCTATTTATAATTTATAAAAGTAGTAGTCTAAAGAGTCGAATTGGTGAAAATTAAGAAAAGTGAACATAAGATTGAAGCCTTAATGCAAGAAAATTCATGAATCTTAATGCAGATCAACATAACCAACAATAAGAGTTATACGAGAAATCCCAAACAGGTCTAAACCCACTTCAAAGAGGCCAAAAACACCAAAATCCTAATTTTACTTATTTTGACTGATTGTTGCTTTCTTTTCCGATCCAATGCCTATTATGACACTTACTTGCAACTCTTTTGATTGGTCCAAATGTTTTTTACTTTATTTTGGTCCAAATGACTTCATTATGTTTGGCTTAGATTATGAGGGGAAGTTGTAAAATTCTCAGAATCTCAGATAGGATATATTGTCGACCATAAAAGAACGATTCTCGGTTTGATTGCACATGGCTCTAGATTATTTATTGAAAACCTCAGTTATGAGTAGAATGATGATCATCATTATCTTGGCTAAAAATACAGGACCCTTCCTGAAATTTTGTAAAATCATTATGTATGTCTATCTTTATTGTTTTCCCCATCTTCCTGAAATTTTGCAAATAGAGAGGCCCAGCGCTCTTGTATGAGTGTCCTGTGCTACCCTTTCGGCGTTGCATTTGAACATAATGAAGATGGGAGAGATCAAACCAAAAAAAAAAAAAAAAGATGGGAGAGAATAACTTGTCTGGGTCCTTTGGAGAGGTTGTTCCCGGTGGCCAGTGCTAGTACTTCATGGCATGCTGATTCAATGCTTCAATGCTCGGCAGATTCAGGGATTTGAGTGTGATGATTCACAACATTTTATTTGAAACAAAAATTCTTAATCAAAGCATTTATATCTAAAATATCCAGAAACATAAAAATAATTATTTTTTCAAAAATCAATGAAATCAAAAATCATTTTCTCAATGTACAAAACACATATTTTTTGTGATACAAATAGATGAGTAAGAGATCTATGAGTACGTGATTTAGCATAAATGATAGGATGGTGCTATTCACACACACTTTTTCTTTATTCACACACTCTCTCTATTTTTCTATTAATTTAATTCAATTTTCTTTTAAAAATAACCCTAATTACCCTTCCTTATAATTCTGTTTTTTCTTTTCTTTTCTATTTGACAAGTCAATCATTCTCAAATTCTAAACCCTTATTTTCCAGCAAACATAGAGGACTTTAAAACTCTGTTCGATTCCTTCTTTTCTTTTTCATCAAAAACTTCTCTAGCATAGTCATTATATCTCTCTATTACGATGCTTTGAAGTTTAATGATGATAGAATAAGAAACTTTAGACCTATCTTTTGAGAAAATTTTACATTTGACTTGCAATGGAGTTATGGAAAAATAAAAAAAAAGTTCAGTGATCATTCGAGCCCCTTTGCAACCATTATTCCTGGTAAGATTTTAACTGAAATTATTTGGTATATTCGAATCCATTGAGCAATGATAGAACTTTACAACAGCCTAATAATGATGGCCTTATGATTATAAACATAATTTGTTCTGCTATATTATGCTAGTAGAACATAGTTTTTTCCCATCACAAAGATTGCAACACATTGCATTTAATATTATGTCGAGCATCTCCAAATTTTGTGTACATTATTAGCTACAATGTGGAAGCTTGTTGTCACGGACCGACTTTATATGCAGCGGAATTAGCTTGTGCGGTGCCGAGATTCCTCTTAAGTGAGGCCAGCCTATCTTTCATACTTCCTTGACAGTTCATTTTTCTTTTCCTTCTGTGCGCTTCTCTTGTCAACTCTGACCCCTTTTGACATTGTCCCCTTACTTTTTGGGGTTTACCAATGAAAGCTACTCACACATGAGTCTCACGTCTTGGGATTAATCGATCGCTTCCTTATGTCATGGCTGTCTTCAAAGACACTCGGCCAATCGATAGGCTTTCGTGCCATCCCAGCTTGCGCCAGCCTATTACTGACCCACGTGCATCCCGCATGTTGATAGCAATTAGCAAGACCGTGTACCGAGACTAAGTTGGCATTCACATTCCTTCCTTGAGTCATTCATTAGTAGCATGCACACCTCAGTCGCTTCGTGGGCATCACTTACACAACTCACTCAGCTCAAGGTCAACACATGCCCGCCTACTTCTCCTCGTGGGCATCACTTATGCAACCCACTCGGCTCATGGGCAACATATGCCCACGTACTTCGCCTTGAGTGCCATTCTGACAAGCCATCTAGGCCTTGTGGCCTTTCCCATCTAACGAGGCTACCACGTTCTCTTCTTGATGACTGTCATGGCTCCAAGGCATATTCTAGCCTGTAGGCCAATCTTCAAGCGGGAATGTCGTCTGGCTTGTTGGCACACCGCTCAAGTGAACAACTCATCCTTAATGCCCCTCTTAGGCGTCCTTCAGTCTAGCACGGGGTCGCCCCTCCAGTGCTTGCTGGCATCACTTTGCTTTAGGCAAGGTCGAACCCTAACACATGCCCACGTCGCTTGCTCTATGGCCAATGAGAACCACGGGGTCCCGACATATCTTCCATAAGCCCACATGTTTGTCTAACGCCGATGGCATAGGATCACCCTCATATGAACCTCGTCCCTGACGCCAACCCTTAATATCGGCCTTTCGGTCAATATCGTCCACGAGATATCTTGACTCGTGGAAACATATGCCGCCCCTTTCTGACGACACATGTCCGGCCCCCTAGGCCCCCGCGGGTGCCTAGGAGAAGCTTACTTAGTGACCCATGAAGGCCAGCACCAGGAGTGGTGGAGAGCTTGACACCATGTCTTCCCCTATAGAGCATATTTTGCTTACATGACCAAGGTGGGAGGAAATATCAAAATAGCCGAGGAGACTAATTATCCATAACTAATTCACAGAAACTCCAAATGACATGCCGTCAAGTGCGTTGAACTCTTCTCGACGTCCCAGACATTTTTCATGTTTTAAGTTTTCCCAAATTCCAAGCTGAAATACCCCAAACCAGAAATTTCACTTAATTACGACAATGCCACATTTCCTCACTTTAGCTTCAAGCTCGCCCTTGGGATCCCAAGACTCGCCCCTCTCAACTTCTCCTTATCCCAAGGCTCGCCCCTCTCGACATCTCCTTGCCCCAAGGTTCGCCCCTCTCGGCATCTTCTTTACAAAGTGTCATGATAGCACAACTCCTAAGTGCGGCTCGTGACATCCTCCCCCACTTAAAATGTCAATGCCCTCATTGATGTGCACTTCTTTTCTTCAAGATGTTCTATAGGCTTGCAAACATAGATGCTTCATTCATTGACTATTGCCCCTCCATTCTTGGAATCACTTTCTGTGACCACCTTCTCTCGCTTACACATGAACTTGGCATATGGATTCTGTCACAACCTTCTCGCGCCCATACATGAACTTGGCATATGGATTATGTCACAACTTTCTCGCGCCTACTCATGAAATTGGCAGATGACACTCTCGTCACAGCCTTCTCGCGCCAACTTGTGAACTTGGCAAATGACAACAGTTCCACAACCTTCTCGCGCCCATCGGTGAATTTGGCCAGAGACAACAAATGTGCCCCTCGCGTACTTCAACTTCTGCATCAGCCATCTAGAGTAAATATTCCACCACCACACGTGTTCCTACCTTCTTCCCTAATCATGTTGGTTCCTCTCCCGGACTCCTAGCTTCTCTTTCTCACTTCTTTCAAACTCATCTTTGGCTAGACACCTTGCACTATCTATGTTGCACCTTATGGGTCGTCTGCCGTCTTGAACCATCTTTGGCTTCAGACCTCCTTGCACACACACAGTTGCTCAGAGTCACTCATCTTTCTGTCTTGTGGCTCTCGTGGCCTTTGTGGGCTCCCCCACTTTTCTTCGACATTCTCATTTGAAACTTGTTTGAACAATACCATCCAAGTTACACCTTGTATAATTCTTTCTTTCAATGTCCATGCGATATTCTCACAAACTTTGATGGGAGTGCATTCCTTTGGATGATGCTCTCTGGCTCCCCGCTTACAAGTTTCAGCCCCGGGAGGGGGGGGGGGGGTGTCCTTTTCAGACAAAAGACTTTTTACCAATTATGCACATGACACTCCGCTTACACTTGTGATCATCCCACATGTCCATTCAAGATACACGACCACCATGGTCTTCAATCTTCAATCTCACTGTTGGATTAACACCATCCACATCTCAACAAGGCTTCCTCCTGCCTTTACCACATGCACTTCTTGCATACTTGGCCATCATGGCCTCTGATCTTCACTTGCTCGACCCACTTTGGTCATTGCATAAGCTCACTTGAAACCAGAAGGAAGGTTGCTTAACTCACTTTCTCTTGACATGATAGCTAACAACTCATGTCAACTGTTGTGGCTTACATGAACTCGACCATCTCTGGAGCTACAATGAACTGCTTTAACTTCCTTGGAGAAATGCACTCCTCTCGCGACTTACAATCTCAAGGATCCTACAAGAAAGGTGCTCTCTTGGCCACTTATAGTCTCGAGGAGAATGACGGCTTATAACTTCCTTTGAGAAATGTGCTCCTCTCGCTGCTTATAATCTCAAGGAGAATGTGTCTCCTATCAACTGATTTTCTCTTTTGACTCTTCATTGGACACTTCACTAGTCCACCACAAGTGTCAACTACTTGATATGACTCTTCTTTCCTTCTTTTGGCACCCAGCTTTCTTGTTTCCTCAACATTTGGGCGCTTCTTAGCCCTTTCTTCAACTTTTCACTAGTGGAGCAAGGCTGCAACTCACGCCTGGATACTCAATGCATCCGCTTCAACTAGCTTGTTTGGTTTGCTTCACCGTGGTCCAATTGGTATCCACTTGGTAGCACTCGGGAAGAGATCCCGATCTTCATTCCTGCAATGGAAGACCATTCCCCACGAATGAACCAACCTGGCTCTGATACCAACTGTCATGGGCTGACTTTATATGCAGCAGAATTAGCCCGTGCGGCGCCAATGTTCCTCTTAACTGAGGCTAGCCTATCTTCCTTACTTCCTTGATAGTCCATTTTTCTTTTCCTTCTGTGCGCTTCTCTTGTCAACTCTGACCCCTTTCGACATCGTCCCCTTACTTTTTGAGGTTTACCAACAAAAGCTACTCACACATGAGTCTCACGTCCTGTGACTAACCAATCGCTTCCTTGTGTCATGGTTGTCTTCAAAGACACTCGGCCAACCGATAGGCTTTCGTGTCATCCCGGCTTGCGCCAGCCCATTACTGACCCGCGTGCATCCCCCACGTCGATAGCAAGTAGCATGACCGTGTACCGAGACTAATTTGGCATTTACATTCCTTCCTTGAGTCATTCATTAGTAGCATGCACACCTCAGTCGCTTCGTGGGCATCACTTACACAACCCACTCAGCTCAAGGGCAACATATGCCCGCCTACTTCTTCTCATGGGAGGAAATATCAAAAGAGCTGAGGAGACTAATTATCCATAACTAATTCAAAGAAACTCCAAATGGCATGCCGTCAAGTGCGTTGAACTCGTCTCGACATCCTAAACATTTCTCATGTTTTAAGTTTTCCCAAATTCGAAGCCGAAGTACCCCAAACCAGAACTTCCAATTAATTACGACAATGCCACTCACTCTTACTTTAGCTTCAAGCTCGCCCTTGGGATTCTAAGACTCGCCCCTCTCAGCCTCTCCTTGTCCCAAGGCTCGCCCCTCTCAGCACCTCCTTGCCTCAAGGCTCACCCCTCTCAGCATCTTCTTTACAAAGTGTCACGATAGCACAACTCCTAAGTGCGGCTCGTGACACTTGTGGCTGAAGTGGATAAAACGCTGATTCCATATTTTTTTTTCGATTTGAGGATGATGCACCTGGATTAAGTGTCATAAACAAACAAGCATTGAGTTTGGTACTTTGAAAAGTATGAGAACAAACTTTATAATTTGGATTCAGTTGGGTGAAGGTGATTACCTGGGAATCATATTCTTTGTCTAATAATACAGATCCTTCTACTTAATAAACGTATTATTTTTCCTTCATTTATAGGTAAAAAAAAAAAGATTAATTTCAGTTTACCCCCCTGAGGTTTGGGGGCGTCATCATTTCACCCTCTCTACTTTCAATTTTGAATTTTTACCCCCCAAACTTTCCAATTTCAATCAGCCGTGTCCAATTTCTACTATTCCATCCAAATTGGACGTTAAGTTTGACCCTTGAGGGCTAAAATGGTCATTTCAACATAAAAAGTAAAAAAAACAAAATTAATTTTTTTTCTCTGTTTCTTCGTTTTTTTTATATTATTATTTTGTCTTCAATCTATACACCACAAGTTATAATAGGTTTATAAAAACAAAAAAAATACTCTAGGTGGTTGAAAGTCGCTCGCTGGTCTACGATATTTGTGATATATCTCCGATAAAATGAAGAATTTTAGGATATATCCCCAATAAAGTGAAGAAATATTTGTAAAAATTAATTTTACACTTTATCTGTAAATAAATATATGTATATCCCCAATAAAGTGAAAAATATATGTGTAAAATCATTTTTGGTTTACGATATTTGTGATATATCTCCAATAAAGTGAAGAATTTTAGGATATATTCTCAATAAAGTGAAGAAATATCTGTAAAAAATAATTTTACACTTTATCTGTAAATAAATATCTATAAAAAATGATTTTACATAGATATTTCATCACTTTATTGGGGATATACAGATAAAGTGTAAAATTATTTTTTACAGATATTTCTTCACTTTATTGGGGATATATCCTAAAATTCTTCACTTTATCGGAGATATATCACAAATATCATAGACCAGAGAGCGACTTTCAACCACCTCGAGTATTTTTTTTTTATAAACCTATTATAACTTGTGATGTATAGGTTAAAGACAAAATTATAATTTAAAAAAAAATGAAGAAACAGAAAAAAAAAAAACTGAAAAAACAGAAGAAAAAAAAATTATTTAGGGTCAAACTTAACGTTGAAATGACCAATTTATTAATATTTTTTACTTTTTTATGTTGAAATGACCATTTTAGCCCCCAAGGGTCAAACTTAACGTTCAATTTGGACAGAATAGTAGAAATTGGACACGGCTGATTGAAATTGGAAAGTTTGGGGGGTAAAAATTCAAAATTGAAAGTAGAGGGGGTGAAATGATGACACCCACAAACCTCAAGGGGGTAAACTGAAATTAATAAATAAAAAAAGAGGTAAACACCAATAACTACAATAGTTATTGATTTTTTACCATATGCAAGATTTAAAACGTGGAGCCCATGCGGTCTATTAAAATTAACGGGCTGTCAACCATTATAAGGCCCAGTGACAAAAAGGGCAATATAGTTTTCAACAATTACGTCAAATACCATCGACGTTGGCTCGACCCATTTCATTTCAGTTCATCTCGTTTCAATTTCAATCACAAGGAAGCTAGGGCTTGGTCACCGCGGCGAAGCAAGAGAGCGAGGCTCTGGCGGCGAAGTAAGATAGCGAGGCTCCGGTGGTGAAGCAACACAGTGAGACTTCGGCGGCGAGGCTCCTGCTAAGTTAGGGCTTGAAGGTCAGTAGAGAAATTTCTAGTTATTGAGGTCAGTAGCTATAGTCTGAATTTTTGTGCTTTTTTTTGTTGAATTTTGTATAGGTGAGTATAGCAGCATAAAGTAGGGCCTCGATCACAATCATTGGTTCTCCGCCTTCGTCAAAATCAACGGCCTTGCATTCAACACTGTCAAATCCTTCCGATCCTCCAGTTTCTTTCAGCTTCATCTTGTCACAATCTCTCCCTTAGGTAAAGGATTTTGGTTTAGAAATTTGATTATGCTCAGTTTAGTTGTGAATTCTGTTACCGTTTTTCTTAGTGTGAACTATTTGATTTCTATTTGGAAATCCTTTGTTTGATTCTTGTCTATTTAATTTGATGGTAAAATTGAGAGTTCTGCAAATTTTTGCTTGAAAATTTATTCAAATACTTTCTGTATCATTTTATTTATGTAGATATTTGTCTCTGTTAGTAGGGTATTAAGGGTTAGTAGCCTTAATCAATGGGCTTTTGAGCGAAGTTCATAAATATGAAGAATCTTGTTTTTGTTGCTTGCTGCTCTTTATGAATGCTATGGTCTGTCTATTACTGAATTGGTTTTTCTTTACTTAGTGAACCACTTTTTTTTTTTTATATGCTTCTTCATAGACAATAGTTACTTTCCTCCATGTAATTACCCTTTGCCATTCTAGTTTGCAAATTCCATTGTTATCCAGTTCTCTTTTGCTATATTAAATGTGATTCTAATTCTATGATTTCTTGTTCTTTATAGTTGCTTGCATGGCTTTTTGGGTGCTCTAGTTTCTTAGTTTTGACTTCTCAATCATTGCATCTTAACTCTTAAGTTAGGTGAATAGCTTGTACTCTTTTGCAACATGATTGGCGAAAACTGCTATTCAGCCTGATGGTAACGAAACTAGTGGTTGGTAATGGAATTAGGTGAAAAATATCAGTTCTCTTTAAGCTACCACTTTCCAGTATGGAAGTCATTCTTATAAGCTATAATGGTTTATTAATCCCATTGAGTGTCAGTAAAGTATTGAGGGTCAGTAACCTCATTTTTGTGTTTATTTATGAGGATAAATAGGTTTAGCTTCATGATTGCATTCGCTTGATTGCATGAGGCATTCAACTCAAATCTATTATCGGTTCAATTGAGCTTGCATTTTTAGACAGATTTCTTAGCTTTACTTTATGGGAGGGTCATTGCAATTATGTCTACCTATAGGATCTATGGATATTTGATTTTATTACTATTGTTAGTCTTTATTTTGTGCTTGAAATTCTGGCAACTGTAAGGATCTTTTGATTAAGTCTTTTACATTCTTATAAGCAATAATGGTTTCTTAATCAAATTGAGGGTTAGTACACTATTGAGGGTTAGTAAACTACTGAGGGTCAATACTCATATATTTGCATTGATCATATACTGATGTAAATGAAAACATAAAAACAGCAACTAAGTGTGGAAGTGAACACTTAGAGCTAGGTGAGATTACTCCAAACACCGTTGGAGCCTAGATTTCTAAGGGAAACCTGGGAAAAGCCTTGAAATATTTTAATATGGGAATACTTTGAATAATACTTCAGAACTGACTTTTTACAGGCCTGGGCTAAACCCCTATTTAAAATACTACCAGACATTCCCTAGACCTTTCTAGACATTCTATGCACTTGTCTAGAGCCCACAAACAACATTAAAGACTCCTAATTCCCAGATTACATTAAATGCTAAGACTGCTATCAGATAACTACCCCCTTAGACTCCCTAAACAACATTTAATAAAGACATTAAAGTAAACAGACAACTTCCAAGAACTACATATAAAATTACTTGCATCATTCTCCCCTTCCTAAAAAAAACTCGTCCTCGAGTTTACGGCTGGTCAAAGCTTCCTTAAGATCCCCGCTGTTGAGTGGATATAGATCCGAAACATTGAATGTAGAGTGGATACCCAAGTGCTTCGGTAAATCAACCTCATAAGCATTGTCTCCAATCTTCTTGATAATCTTGTAAGGCCCAATCTTTCGTTTACTTAGCTTAGAGTAGGAACCAGCTGGGTGTGTTTCTCTACGCAGATGAACCATGACCATATCCCCTTCTTGGAAACTACAGGGAAGTCATTTCCTATCTGCATACTCCTTATACTGAGCATTTGACTCTTCAATTTTCAACCTTATCTCATCGTGCAGCTCTTGCATTTTTGCAGCCACTGTTTCCCCCTTTATGCTCCCCTTTCCAACTTCTGGTATAGGGATTAAGTCATGAAAATGCATTGGCTGTTTCCCGTACACTATTTCAAAAGGGCTTCTACCGGTAGTGCGATTTCTTTAATAGTTGTAAGCAAATTCTGCTTATGCAATAACTACCTCCCATTGCTTCGGGTTTTCTCCAACTAAGCTTCGCAGCAAACTACCCAAACTTCTGTTTGGCCATCAGTTTGAGGATGGTAGGCGCTGCTGTATTGTAACTTTGTTCCAAGTCTTTTCCATAAAGCTCTCCATAAATGAGACAAAAACTTGGAATCTCGGTCAGAAGTTATTGATTTAGGCACTCCATGTAGACGGATGATTTCTTGGAAGTATAGATTAGCAATATTTGAGGCATCCATCGTCTTTTTACAGCTGATAAAATGCACCATTTTTGAGAACCGATCAACCACCACAAAGATTGAATCCATCCCTCTTTGATTCCTAGGCAGCCCCACCACGAAGTCCATGCTTACATCCTCCCAAGGTGCTGATGGAATAGGTAATGATGTATAAAGACCAGTGTTCTGCACGCCTCCTTTGGATTCTTGACAGATTTGGCATCTGTCAACAAATCTATAAACATCACACCGCATTTTGGGCCAAAAGTACTTTTGCACAATCATAGCGTATGTTTTATCTCTTCCAAAATGACCACCCAAACCGCCACCATGCATATCTCCAATGATCAATTCCCGCAAGGAAAAATCTGGAATACAAAGCTGATTATCCTTGAAGAGAAATCCGCTGTGCATCACAAATGCCCCTTGTTGGCCATCGTTGCACTTGCTCCAAATTGACCCAAAGTATGGGTCAGCCGGGTACAATTCTTGGAAAGACTCGAACACTTCAATAGTGGCTGACATGGTGTTCAATAGTAAGGTTTTCTTGCTAAGAGCATCAGCTACTTTGTTGCTTACTCCAAATTTGTGCTTTAATACAAAACTGAACTGCTGGAGGAAAGAGACCCATTTAGCATGTCTCTTGTTTAACTTTTTCTCGCTATTGATGTGCTTCAAGGCCTAATGATATGTGAATAAGACAAATTCACGCTGAATCAAGTAGTGTTGCCAATATCGTAGAGCTTGAACGATGGCGCAGAATTCTTAATCATAAGTGCTGTAACGCCGTCTTGTTTCGTTCAGTTTCTCACTATAGAATGATATTGGCCTTCCCCCTTGACTTAGCACAACACCAATTCTAATTCCAGAGGCATCACACTCTACTTCAAAAACTTTCTCAAAGTCTGGCAATGCAAGGACAGGAGCTGAGCATAGCTTGTCTTTAATTTCTCAGAAGCTCTTTTCAGCCCTTTCTGACCACTCAAATCTGCCTTTCTTCATACAATCTATCACTAGAGCGATGGTACTACTGAAATTGTTGATGAAGCGCCTATAAAATGTAGCTAGGCCATGGAAACTTCGTACTTCAGCAATTGTTGTGGGTGTTGGCCAGCTCTTGATCACGTTCACCTTACTTTCATCCACCTTTATGCCTGCTGCACTGATTACATACCCCAAGAACAGTAGGGAGTCCGTGATGAAGTGGCACTTCTTCATGTTAACATACAACTTCTCCGGCCGTAGAACATTAAACACTTCCTTTAGGTGCTGCAAGTGGTAATCTTTGGATGCACTGTATATCAGTATATCGTCAAAATATACTACAACAAACTTACCAATAAATGGTTTCAACACCTGATTCATCAAACGCATAAAGGTGCTTGGTGCGTTTGATAAGCCAAAAGGCATTACCATCCATTCATAAAGCCCTTCCTTTGTCTTAAATGCCGTCTTCCATTCGTCCACATCATGAATTCTGATCTGGTGATAACCACTATTCAGGTCAATTTTGTTGAACACCTTGGCACCATGTAACATGTCCAGCATGTCATCCAATCTTGGGATCGGAAAACGATACTTGATTGTGATCTTGTTGATGGCTCTACTATCAACGTACATTCTCCACGTTCCATCTTTCTTCGGAGTCAAAAGTGCAGGAACAGCACATGGGCTCATGGATTCTTGAATAAACCCTTTCTGCAATAACTCTTCCACTTGCCTTTGAAGCTCTTCATGTTCTTTTGGACTCATCCGGTAGTGAGGCAAGTTTGGAAGGCTGGCTCCAGGGACAAGGTCAATATGATGCCGAATATCCCTTTGTGATGGCAATCCTGCATGCATGTCACTCCGGAAAATGTCTTCAAATTCATTCAGCAAATCATTCATTTCCACAGGCACAGCTTGCAGCTCTTCTTTTCTTTCATTAATCAATAGCGCGTAGGCAACACCATTCTCTTCAAATTCATTGATAAACTGCCGAGTTGTCAAGCAAGCATTTGTCTCCTTTTCGGTGGACTCGGGAAAGTGCTCATCTCTCATTGGAGCTAGGATTACCTTGATTCCATTTTTATAAAAGGCACAAACATTCTTTTCACCATGGTGGACAATTTTGTTATCAAACTTCCACGATCTTCCCAACAATATATGACACGCTTCCATATCCACCACATCACATAAAACATTATCGGAATAACTTTTTCCAATAGAAAAAGGAACAAGACATTGTTCTATTACCTTCACTTCTCCTCCTTTCTTGAACCAAGCTATACCGTATGGTCTTGGATGAGGCTGGATGTCGAGCTTCAATTTCGCCACCATTTCCTTGGAAACTAGATTCTCGTTGCTGCCCCCATCAATAATGACATTGCAAAGCCTACCATGAGAAGAACACCTTGTCTTAAAGATGTTTTTACGCCGCCAATCACCTTCAGGAACCTTTGGGGTTAACATGGTACGACGTATCACCAGATTGGGAAGATCTTGATCTTCATATGTGACATCGTCTTCTGTAAATTCCAGAAGGCTTTCATGGAATTGTCCATCTTTATTGTTGACCTCTCAGTCTTCACTAACAAGTAGGTTGCTGGATGTCTTCCTACACTCAGAAGATTTGTGTCCCTTTTGTCCACACTTGTAACAGATCACCTTCCCTCCTACGAATTGAGAGGTTATGTTGCTGCTTCCAGCTGCATCACTTCCCATTCCACGTCCACGAACTTGCCCCCCTTGAGAATTCGATGCTGCCTTATTGTTCTGGAGATTGTTGGAGGCAGCTCCAAGTTTTAGCTTTGCATTTCCTTGGACTGGTTCAGTTTCTAACTGCGTTTGTCTATTCCCAAACTGACTTGACCGATGGTTAGCTGACTGTTGCTGGACTTCCACCTTCATGGTGAATTGAACAGCCGTTGCTAATGACCAGCAAGGTTATAGCTTGACCATATTTCTAATACTCGACCTTAGACCCATCAGATAGCGGTAAGTGACTTGAATCTCTGTCTCTGGCAGCTGAACTCGAGTTCTCATTTTGTAGAACTCATTTGTATACTCTCGAACAGAGCGATTATCTTGCCGGATCGATTGATACTGTTGGAACAAGACACCTTCATAGTTCAAGGGAAGGAACTGACCACGAATTAGCTTCTGCATCTTCATCCAATTATGGATTTTTTCTTTTCCAGATTGAATCCGTGACATCAGAACCTGTTCCCACCAAGAAGAAGCATAACCCTTCAATTTGACAGCTACAACCTTGATCTTCTTGTGCTCTGGCATCTCCAGGTACTCAAAGACCCTTTCCACTTCATGCAACCAGTCCAAGACTTCCTCTGGTTGTTCCTCACCAGAAAAATGAGAAATTTCCACCTTCAAACTCAGATCTTGATCAACCTGCCTGTTGAATACTGGTGGACGTCCCATTCGGAAATTACCAGCTTCTTCTTCATCTGAAGAATCACTCTCTAAAGGTTGCTGCATGTTGGTACCTTTCAAATGCTGGTCGATTCCTCATGTTTCACCTTTGGTATACATTCATTTAGGGACCTCTTTGCCTCTTCAAATTCTGGTCTTGAGGAGTCAGAACACCTGATTGCTCTAGCCTCATACACAATTGAGTAATCTGATCTTGTAGTTGCCTTTATTGTTGTTGCAAGTTTTCCAGATCCTCCCTTGTTACCACATTACCAGCAGCTACTTGATTGGTCTCCAAGGCGCTGTTGCCTCCTTGAGCAGCACCTCCTCGCCCAGCAGCCATAGATCTGCAATAATCACAGATCTAGAGCAGCTCTGATACCACTTGATGTAAATGAAAACACAAACACAACAACTAAGTGTGGAAGTGAACACTTAGAGTTAGGTGAGATTAATCTAAACACCGTTGGAGCCTAAATTTCTAAGGGAAACCTGGGAAAAGCCTTGAAATATTTCAATATGGGAATACTTTAGAACTGACTTATTACAGGCCTGGGCTAAACCCCTATTTAAAATACTACCAGACATTCCCTAGACATTCCATGCACCTGTCTAGAGCCCACAAACAACATTAAAGACTCCTAATTCCCAGATTACGTTAAATGCTAAGACTGCTATTAGATAACTACCCCCTTAGACTCCCTAAACAACATTTAATAAAGACATTAAAGTAAACAGACAACTTCCAAGAACTACATATAAAATTACTTGCATCATATACACAAATTAATTGCAATGACAAAAAGGAAGGTAGCTACAATAGATAAAGAGCATGGGCTTGGTTGAGCTGTGCAACGAAGTTGTGCGTCTTCGATTTTGCTGGAGTTGTCAGAAACTCTGAATTGATCTTTCAATTAGTTAAACTATGAAAAAGGCAATTTAGTAATTACTTGTTAACTGAAAGAAATTCAAAAATGAATGAACTAGGCCGCATGGGCTTGGGCGTGAAGCAGAAACTATACCGCATGAGAAAGCAAGAAAACAAGCCTGTTAGAGCATATTTAGCAGACTCTCTATTTTGACTTCTTAGCTATTTTGGAGAACATATTTAGCTTTTTATCTATTTTAACAGCTGCACCAAACTCCTAAGTGACTCTCTATTATAACTTTTAGCTATCTCGCTCCTAAATATAGAGAGTGAGATGAAGCTCACTATAATTTAAAATATTCCTTTTGTGATATTTTATGTAATTATAAATACATTTAAACTATTTAATCTCCATGTAAAAAAAAATATAAATTCAAAATTAGCTAAAATAGAGAGTACTGATGCAGACGTATTTCTAAAGTAGCTTACCAAAATGACTTTTTAGCTATGTTGGCTAAAATTTGACTCAAAAATGACTACCATTGCTAGAAATGCTCTTAGTGGTAAAATGTGGGCTAAAAATGTATTTAATGGTAATTTCCCCAAAAAAATTGAATTATTGTATAATGATGTTTAATTCATGATTAAATTGGTAAATAGAAAAGAAAAAAAAAAGATTTACAAGGGAGGGTAGTTAGGGTAATTTATAAAAAAAGATTGAATTAAAGTAATAGACAATTAAAACGGGTGTGTGAATAGAGAAAAAAAGTGTGTAAATAGCACCACCCTAAATGATATTTTAAATAGTGATTAAGAAAATAATTGGTTTCAATCATTACGTTATTGTATGAGATATTTTAAATTTTATAATTTGGCGTACACCTTTCAAAAATATTAGAAATAATATGTGATCAAAATACACGTTGGGCGTAGGGCCCAAACACAACCACCACCTCACTCTTTAATCGCCATTCTCGTAGCCTGGTTTAGAGTTGAACTTCCTAGATCAAAGCCTTTCAAGTTATAGTTCATGACAATGTCAATTCTTGTTTTTGGAATTTAGCATTGTTAATTAAGTCTATTGTACTAATGAGAGTGCTACATGCTTTCTTAGATGTGTTTGCTGTTCTCTTACCACAATTGCATGTGTGCCTAAACAGATTAGTAAGTAGACTAGTATTTCCTTTCAAGGCTGTTTGCTTCTCTGTTAGGTTCACTAAATGATCGATTTAGGATCACTTGGTGAGCAAGATAGGCTTGTTTGTTTGAGCATCAATACTTTTGTAATGAGTGGTCTTTCTACTATTTTAACATTTGGTTTTTTTTTTTATTTAATTAATTTTTTTTATATTTTTTTGTAAGGAAGCGGAAATAGGACTAACTCCATGTCCTACCCTGAAAAATTATTAATAAAAATAATAAGGTTACAAAAGAGCTGGCGGACCAAACCAAACCAAGCTCAAGAGAAAGAGAACAAAACAAAAGGAAGCGGGGGACTAGGCCAAGACCGCAGCTGATACAAACAAACTAACAAGTAATACAAAAAAATAACAAGGAATACAAAGTAGGACTCAAACCAAGAGACAAATAAAGTAACTAAGAAAACCGATAGCTAGTACGTGAAGAGTGATCATGACCAAACTCGGAAGTAATAAAGGACGGGAGGGCAATCCACCATACTGCTCCATCATGCAAAGCACCATAATTAGCCAGCTTGTCTGCTACTCTGTTCCCTTCCCTAAAGATGTGTGATACATGAAAAGTCATTTGCCGAGACTTGAGTACACAATTAAACCAACATGTTCTGAGCCTCCAAGGAATAAGGTTTGGGTTTTTGAAATATGTAGTTATTAGGGTGGAGTCTGTCCTTTGGTCATTTTCATTAATACAATGAATCTTTCACCCATAAAAAAAAATAAAATTAAAAATTAAAAAAATTTAAAAAAAAAACTGAAAATTAAAGAAGTAATATACAAATAGAAGGGTACATACATTTCTATATAAATGACTTATTCTCCACAAATTTACATACCTAAAGTTAGGCTCTTGGGACTTGATTAGATATCACATGGGTTATTTCATCTTTATAAGAATATATTCAAAGGTGACAGTGGTCAGCCCCTTCAACTCTTTTTTCTTCATCATCTTATATTAGGAACAATGGCATGAGGCTTAATTAGAACACCAAGCTTTGGATAATTATCGTTACCCTAATTCTAACTTAACAATGAGTTGAATCCCTTCACATGGGTGATGAGTTATGAAGTTGGCATGATCCAAGTAGTTAATGTATGAGACTGACCCTCTTTTAGGTCTTAATCGGTTTTTGTTGCTGTTGAATTTCTCTGCCCAGGTATGGGTAAAAAAAAAAAACAGGATTAATTTTACACAAATTCTTTGTTGAGTTGTGGAGTACTTTAGAGCAAGTCCACCCGTTGGGTTATTAGGTCACTTACTATTCACTGTTTTTTATATTTATTTTCACCCTATGAGTTATGGGCACAATTTTCAAACTGACCTGGGTCAATTTCGTGACCTTCCAGGTCAGTTTGAAAACTGTGCCTGTGACCTAGAGGGTGGAAATAAACACTAAAAAATAGTGAATAGTAACTGATTCGGTGACCCAACAGGTGAATATAGGCCACTTATTATTCACAGTTTTTTATATTTATTCTCACCCTCTGAGTTACATGCACAGTTTTCAAACTAACCTGGGTCACTTTCTGGGTCAATTTCGTGACCTGCAAACTGACCCGGTGACCTAAGTCAGTTTGAAAAATGTGCCATTGACCTAGAGGGTGGAAATAAACACTAAAAAATATTGAATAGTAACTGACTTGATGATCCAACGGGTGAATTTGCTCTTATGCTACATGCATGCAAGGTAGAAGTGTGACCGTGATTGTCTAGAATACATCATATTTATTTCATTAACTGAAATTTAATTGGTATGTATATTCAGCCATTCTTATAGTGTATGGATTGAAGATCTAATAGGAGGCGCCCGTGTGTTTGCTCTTCACGAGTATCTACATTCTACAGGAGCAGTTGATGAAGAAAAGTAGAAAACGAGTCTTAGGTTCGCTAAAAGCTCAGTTCGCTCTGAGTTTCATTTCTAGGATTCTGGTGTTGTTCTTGTTGCTTTTCAAGGGTTGTATTCTTTAAAAATATAACTATCTTAAAGTGTGTTAGGGTTACAAGCTAGAGTCGTTTGGATATAAAATCCTCAGGAGCAGTTGATGACGAAAAGTAGAAAACGAGTCTTAGGTTTGCTAAAAGCTCAGTTCGCTCTTAGTTTCATTTCTAGGATTCGGGTGTTGTTCTTGTTGCTTTTCAAGGGTTGTATTTTTAAAAAATATAACTATCTTATAGTGTGTTAGGGTTACTGTTTGGCTCCAAAACCAGCTGGTGTGCAAACAGTCTCTTTTGGGCGAGTGGTTGCGCACCAGCTGGTTTTGAAGCCAAACATTTTGGCACGCCCAGTGGGACCAACAAACTAGTGTTTCTTTTGAACGCTACCATTGGGAAGTCTAGCGATAATCCTTACCAAAAGGGCTACGCTAACTGCTCAAAGCATAAGACCTCCAGCTACAGATCGTATTCTCGTGCGGACTGTCGTGGTCTCTCTGAAGAACAAGTGACGCAACGATTCTCTCTGCAAACTCAATCACCCAGTATGTCAACTTCACAAGGTGAGAATCGCTCGACCTCGACTGAGGGTCAGAGCGTCAATACTAATCAGGCCAGCGAGCCTGTTAATCCCGCCACTGTCAACACTGTAGTGGCAGGTGATGAGGAAGAGGCTTTTGTTTCGAAGCCTATCCCGGAAGGAGCAACCATTGACGAGACAATTGCGATCCTTATGGAGAATGTCGAGAACCATCGCAAGAAGATGGACGCGGATCTCGCAAGGGAAACTGCAAAATCAGAAAGGCTCCTCCGCGAGTTCGAGCAGCGTATGACTCTCTATGCGGAAAATACCAGGCAGCAGGTCACACAGACAGAGAGCGCCCTGAAGGCGCAAGCTATAACCATCGCTGCCGCATATGACTCTCTATGCGGAAAATACCAGGCAACAGGTCACACAGACAGAGAGCGCCTTGAAGGCGCAAGCTATAACCATCGCTGCCGCACAAGATGAGCGTCATACGACAATCTTGAATGCCATAGCGGATCATTCCAAGCAAACCGCATCAAACATAGCAGATCTCCGCAAGGATGGGGCCAACTTGGCAACTGAAGTGGATATGCAGAGAGCCGAATTGAACCATGTGAAAGATGTGATGAACAAGGCTTTAGGGGATCCTAATGCTATCCTTGGCTCTCTTAGACAGAGAGCGCCTTGAAGGCGCAAGCTATAACCATCGCTGCCGCACAAGATGAGCGTCATACGACAATCTTGAACGCTATAGCGGATCATTCCAAGCAAACCGCGTCGAACATAGCAGATCTTCGCAAGGATGGGGCCAACTTGGCAACTGAAGTGGCTATGCAGAGAGCCGAATTGAATCATGCGAAAGATGTGATGAACAAGGCTTTATGGGATCCTAATGCTATCCTTGGCTCTCTTGGCCAGCCATCCGGTTCAGGTAAGTACGTGCCACCAAATCAGCGCGAAAAGGCTAACCAAAATGTTGGTTTTTCGTCAGCTACTATCTCTGATACTCCATCGAAGAACAAGGAGCAAGCCTTGGTTATTAATGGCAGCAAAGAAAAGACGGCGTCATCAAGTGGACAGGCCACTAAGAAACACCAAGTCTCGAGGGGTACAGGAACTGCGTCAGAACCTGCGACTTTCGTCCAATACGACAGCGACGGAGCAGAAGTGGTATATCAAGAATTACCGGAAAGCTATTACGCGCTCTACCAAACTGGCGCCTCGATTAAGATAACCGCTCTGTCGAAGGAAGAGATTACCCCTGCGGTGACTCTCCAGCAGCAAGCGACTACCCGCATTGTGCATGCCGGGGAAGGATCAACAATGGTAAACCAGGCAACACCTGGGCAGACTGTTCACCGAGCTGTGGTGATGCCTCCTCCGCCTCCGGGCCCAGAGTACGTGAGACGTGATGAAGTGGAGGAGATGATCAGATTGGCTAACCCTAGAGCCCAGCCAGATGGAGTTTATGAGGGACCTTTCCCGCCACATATCATGCTCGCACCATTCCCTCGATGTTATAAGAATATCATCTTTTCTACTTTTTCAGGGGAAGACACATAAGATGCGGCAACCCATCTGGCCAGATTTAGGGTACAATGTGGCCAATATCAGAATGATGACGTCTTCAAGTGCAGGATCTTTGGCACTTCATTATCCGGCGCTGCCTTCAGATGGTTTTCTAAACTTAGGCCAGGGACAGTGGCGGATTGGCCGGCTATGGAACTACTTTTCCGCGAGACATTTGGAAACATTGAGCCTGAAGTAGATCTGGCCTCTCTCACTCAGATGGCCCAACAGCCTACGGAATCGGCAGTCGCTTATCTTCAGCGCTTTCAAATCCAGAAGGCTAAACTAAATGCCATCCTGCCCGAGAAGGAGTTGGTCAAGTTGGCGGTTAAGGGTTTAGAACCCCGGCAAAGAAAGAAGCAGCATGGCAGCATGATCCAGTCGATGGGAGAACTCATCAAGGAGGTAGGCAGTTTTGAACATCTCCTTAGAGAAACTGACGCAAGGAAGAATGCTTCCAGAGGAACGTACGTGCCTGATAAACACCGTACTGTGGCGGCCCTGAGCTACCAGCCCACCACTTATGACCCTTATTATCATCACAATACTGGAGAAGTGGAACAGGGTGATGAAGAGGACGAGGATAACGACATAGCAGCCTATGAACTGACCGGGAAGAAAAACCCGTCTTTGAAACAGTTGAAGATCTCCAAGGAGCCTGTTAAGCTCAAGTCGATGGCCTTCACCAAACCGGAGTTCGCGGCATATACCTATGATGCCAACAAAGCTCACGAGATCCTCGACGAAATGATTGCTGCGAAGATGGTAAAGACTGATTTTGGGCCTTTTCCGCGGCCAGAGCAGTTGAAAGGAAAGAAATACTGCAAGTTCCATAACCTGTGGAACCTCAACACTGCGGACTGCGTAAAGCTCAAGGACCAGATTCAAGTTTGGCTTAATAACGGCAGCTTGCAGGTAGAGGCTCCAGTCACCGCCGCAGCACTGGTTGATGTGGATCATTTCCCTGACACCGGGGTCAATATGGTCAATGTAGACTGGAACAAAAAGAAGCAAAGGAAACCAACGCTGGATTTGGCCACGAGCAAACAGGGTCATAGGTCCACTGCAGATGAGGTGTCAATTAAGGATAGAATTGAGACGACCAACCAGGCCTCATCCGTGATTCTGTGCTCGCGATGTAAAGAGGAGTGTGGTATCCAAATACCGCACGAGGAAGTCGAACAGACATTTCACTTTGGCTCCCTGCCACCAGTCAAGTGGGCCTCCCCGTCGCGGAACTATCAGCCT
>BDJD01005236.1:33168-43721 GCA_002564525.1 Rosa multiflora
CCCCCAGAGACTCCAATTTGTTCCTGAAATTAAAAGCAACCGCCAGCGAACCGAAACAGGAAAAGGTCAGAAGCGGCTGTAAAGATATTTTGACCAAGCCCTATATACCACCTGCATCAGCTAATCCTATCAAAGAAGGCAGATGGTACACCAGGGAAAAGGGGAAGGCAGTGGAGATTAGTCCGTCCCGGAAGAGAAAGCTACAGCGCAGGTTCGGCGAAGCCAAGCGCCCTCTAGAGGCCTTAGACCAGGGCCTGATTAAACCTTCCCAATTGGTCAAGTCACCCGAACAATACCAGAAAGAGATGGAGGCGCTGGCCGCCAAACCGTTGAGACCTCCCCGTGGTCTTAACAAACAAGCAGATTCACTAATAGGGGCTTCAAAGCCCAGTGTGTTTTGCAGGATTACTAAAGAGAACTCACCACCTCCTACCCGAAAGGAAGACTCGCCAACTTGACGTCAGCATGTCAGGCGCCGGCTATCCCATGAAGAATCGGTGGTCAAGGCTTCGGTCTTTGACAGACTGGGGGGCAAGGACAAAGTTGTTAACACTTTGCAATGGCGACCTAAGAAAATCCAAAGTGTGGTCATCTCCGCCCCAGAAGAGCCTAAGGAACCGGAAAACCCTAAGCCGGCGGTAACAGAGCAAGAACTCGAGTCACCAGGGCTGGAACATTGTCAGGTAAAAGGCCTCACGGAAGGATCGTTAGTAGATTGCTTGGCTCGGCAGCTCCAAACTGATATCCCGTTGGAAGAACCCAAGCTAGATTTGGATGTCGACATAGAGGGGACTGAGCCGGCTGATGTTTCTTGCAACATGGTTTATGTGCTTCCCGCGAAATATGCATTGCCAGTCGCTGCTCAAGATTGTGTGGAGACAGAAGAAGAGAGCGTCCAACCATTGCAGGTCACTTCAGCAGCCGCGACACCTGTAGAAGACGGGGCCTCGCCACAACCAGCAGAATTTCCAAACGAGGGGTTACTTATGCGATTCTCTAAGCCAACGCCAGCCATGGTCCACCACATGCGACCGCTGTACATTACGGCAGATATCGGCGGTATCAAAGTCAGCAAAATCATGATTAACACCGGAGCGGCCGTCAATGTTGTTACTACTAGGACCATGCATTTGCTCGGAATCAAGCGGGAGAAAATCCAGTCCAGGTCTCTCGCGCTCAAGAATTTCGCCGGCACTGTAACAAGAACCCTAGGGTTATTATTCTTGCGTATTAAGGTCGGACCAGCAGAGGGGGTTTATGCCTTCTTTGTGACGGATTGTTATGCGGCCTACAGTGCCATTTTGGGTAGAGATTGGATCCACCGGAGTTACTGCGTGCCCTCGACACTTCACCAAGAGTTGGTTATGTGGAATCGCGAAACAGACACGGCAGAGGTGGTCCAAGCAGATCCCCGTCCATTCCCGGTCTCCGCAAATTATGTAGATGCCAGGTACTATTTGGAACCTATCACTCCATTGCAGGTTAGTGGCATCGATGGTAAGGGCCGCCCCACAGGGGTGACGGCCTCTGAACTGGCACAGTGGGGTCTCACGCTTGCAAAAGAAGGCTTGGAACGACCCGGCCACGCTGTGCCCAAACCTTCGACAGATTAATGGATTACGACCTCGATGCAGAGGGAATAGAAGCCTTCCACTCGATACATGAACGACTGTCATCATACATGGTGGAGAAAGAGGCTTACGATCGCATCACGACCTTGGAGGTCGTTAATGAAGAACTTTCTGACCCGGAGGATGAAGATGACGTCCATATTCAGCTCGCCCCGGCAGCGCTGGATGACACACCTCCAAAGGTTAAAGACCCCACTGAAAAAGTCAACCTGGGTACCGTAAGTGAGCCTATGGAGGTATCCATCAGCGCTTACCTAGAGCCTAGAGAGAAACAGAGGCTCATCGACCTACTGCTAGAATTCAAGGATTGCTTCGCGAAGAAGTATGAGGACATGCCTGGCCTGTCGCCAGATTTGGTTTGTCATCAACTACCAACTCTTACTGACAAGAGGCCTGTCAAGCAGGAACCTCGGCGAATGAACTCAGAGACCCAGATCCTGGTAAAGGAGGAAGTAGAGAAAATGCACAAGTCAGGTATTATAAGGGTTGCCAAGTATAATCAGTGGCTATCTAACATAGTGCCTGTCCGGAAGAAAAATGGCAAGATAAGAGTCTGCGTTGACTATAGAGACTTGAATCTTGCTACACCTAAAGACGTTTACCCCATGCCAGTCGCGGATATGTTGGTTGATGCGGTGGCAGGTCATGAATTGCTGTCCTTCATGGACGGTACTGCAGGATATCACCAGATTCCGGTCGCTGAAGAAGACAGACACAAGACTGCTTTCCGCTACCCTGGTTTTGCAGGGGTTTTCGAATATGTGGTCATGCCGTTTGGCCTGAAGAACGCCTGTGCGACGTATCAGCGAGCCATGAATCTGATCTTCCACGACATACTCGGAAAGGTTTTAGAGGTATACATTGATGACGTAGTCGTCAAGTCTCAGCAGAGAGGGGATCACATCGCGGATCTCAGGAAAGTATTTGAGCCCATGCGCCGACATAAACTCAAGATGAACCCGGCCAAGTGTGTGTTCGGGGTTCAGGCATGGGACTTTCTGGGGTTTATAGTCCACCAGCGAGGAATTGAGGTCCCCGAAGACAAGGCAAGCGCAGTCATTAATGCATCTCCCCCGCGGAAGAAAAAGGAATTACAGCGTCTGTTGGGTAAGATTAATTTTCTAAGGCGTTTCATCTCTAACTCTGCGGGAAAAATCCGACCATTCTCACCTTTGCTGAGATTACAAGGGCAGAATGAGTTTGTGTGGGAAACCAAACATCAAGAGGCTTTCGACAGTATCAAGGCCTATTTGGCAAACCCACCAGTCTTGGTTCCACCCAGAACCGGGGTCCCGTTAAAACTGTATATTTCAGCAGCCGACGCCTCAATTGGCAGCCTGCTTGCTCAAGACAATGAGGACGGTGTCGAGCATGCTATATTTTATCTCAGCCGTACGCTGACAGACTGCGAGACAAGGTACACCCCTATGGAAAAGCTGTGCCTAATCCTGTATTTTTCAGCGTGCAAGCTGCGACACTACATGTTATCCTTTACTACTTGCATCATCGTTCAGACCGATCTGGCTGCTCGCTCAGGACGATGAGGACGGTGTCGAGCATGCTATATTTTATCTCAGCCGTACGCTGACAGACTGCGAGACAAGGTACACCCCTATGGAAAAGCTGTGCCTAATCCTGTATTTTTCAGCGTGCAAGCTGCGACACTACATGTTATCCTTTACTACTTGCATCATCGTTCAGACCGATCTGGTCAAATATATGTTGTCCCGGCCTATCTTGAGAGGCCGCATTGGCAAATGGGTATTGGCGCTTTCAGAGTTTTCGCTCCAATATGTAGGCAGGTGATCGTTTCTCTTATTCTTTCCAGCTCACGTTCCAATGTACTAATAATCAGGCTGAGTATGAAGCTCTTATCATTGGACTCGAAGTCTTGCTGGAAATGGGCATCCGCGACGTTCAGATTCGCGGCGACTCTCAGCTCGTTATTAATCAGCTCCAGGAAAAATATCGCTGTGCGAGTTGGTTGCTCATCCCATATCTGAATTCGCCATCGAGCTTCTGGACCAATTTAGCCACGTTGAGATGGAATATATACCACGCGAACGTAACTTTGCGGCTAATGAGCTCGCTCAGTTGGCTACAGGCATCACCTTGAAGTACGGAGTGCGCGAGCGCATTTTGAAAGTTGAGCGTCGCACACTACCTTCATGGCTTGCCCGACCTGATCCGCCAGACGAGCCCGCGGTTGCGGTACTTGAGCCTATTGATACAGATTGGCGGATTCCACTGATTGAGTACCTCAAATAACCAGACCCCAGAGCTGCCAGGAGGGTTCGTTTCCTCGCCTTAAATTACTTCCTTCGAGGCGATGAATTGCGACGACGTGGGGAGGATGGTTTAGATTTCCGATGCGTCTATGGTCGCGAAGCCAAGCGATTGATGCGTGAGGTGCACACGGGGATATGTGTATCTCATCAAGCTGGGCCTAAGATGTATTGGCTTCTGCGACGTCATGGTTATTATTGGCCCAGTATTTTGAAAGGTTGTATTACATTCGCCAAAGGCTGTGAGGACTGTCAAGCACACGGTCCAGTCCAGCATGTTCCTAACATTCCTATGCAACCTATTATTAAGCCTTGGCCTGCACGAGGCTGGGCACTGGACTTGATTGGGATGATCCATCCTCATTCTTCCCTGCAGCACAAGTTTATCATCGTCGCCACTGACTACTTCACGAAGTGGGTAGAAGTAGAGCCTCTGAAGGAGGCCTCAGGCGCTACCATTCGCCAGTTTATCTTCCGTAATATTCTATGCAGGTTTGGTATCCCTGAAGTGCTGGTTTCGGCCAGGGGGGCAGCGTTCATGGGTGGCCCTGTTGAGGATCTGGTCAATGATTTTGGCATTCAGTTCATACATAGTACTCCGTATTATGCTCAATCTAATGGTCAGGCGGAGGCTAGCAACAAGACAATCATTACCTTACTAAAGAAGATGTTGGTCGAGAACCCTCGACAGTGGCATGACACTTTGTATGAGACACTTTGGGCCTATCGCACTTCTAAACGTAACCCCACCGCCACGACGCCGTACGCGCTCATGTTTGGACATGACGCTGTCCTACCATTAGAAATTAATGTCCATTCTCTACGGGTCCAAGAACAGCATCATTTGATTGGCGAAGATTATGTTCAAGCAATGTGGCAGGAGCACGAGGACTTAAGCGAGCAGCGCTTGGCCGCTTTGGACAATTTGGTGATGGAAAAACAACGTATTGCCCGCGCATATGATAAGAGGACGCGGGGTCGCAGCTTCAAAGAAGGTGACCTCGTCTGGAAGGCCATTTTACCCTTCGGTGAAAAGTTAACCGATCGCGGTAAATGGACGCCACGATGGGAGGGGCCCTTTGTTATCCACCGAATATTGGAGCGCGGCGTGTTTCACCTCAAGGACGTCGATGGTGACATCCATCGCAACCCTATTAACGGTCGTTTTCTGAAGAAATATTATCCAAGTGTCTGGGAGTTTGATGACCCTCTCGATCCTGTTCTTGCTCCGACTGGGGGGCAACCTTAATCTTCATCGGCTCACATCATTTCTCTGTGATTACTATGGCCTTCTCTCTGTGGCCTATTATCTTTGTATCTGCTCCCCGCCGAACATTGGGGGGCAACTCCATATCTAGTAGAGCCTATACAAGAGGCTTTATTTTAGGCTTTATTTTGTAATAACCTATACAAGAGGCTTTGTTTATGCTCATAATCCATGTTTCTCAGTCACTTGGTTTCTTATTCATTATCTTGACAAAGCATGTTAAGGATAGACACAAGAGCCTATACAAGAGGCTTTGCGTTAGACTGATTTTTGCAAATTTTGTGCAAATCTTTTGATCGAAGCAGGAATTTTTATTCATAAAGTGGCTTTGCGGCCAAAAGCATACAACAGAATAAAGCAGCAATACAATTTCACATGTGATTACAAAAGTGGCTCGACAGAGCATAAAAGCTTAAAGTGTTCGTCATGGCCGCGCGGAGAAGGATCTGGACGCTACAACCTCAGAGCATTCTTCCCCCTACTGTCAGATCCTCTTCCGATCTGAGTCGCCACTGCTGTCATCGGTACTGGAGGAAGAGGGAAAGAAGAGAGCCTTCATACCCCTTCCTTGGGCCTTTCCTCCAGGCAGGAGTTGGGGTCCGGAGCAGGCGCGACTCACAATCACATCTACCTCCTGGGGTAAATCAGAAAGTGCGTACCCAGGCCCCAGAGGTAGACCGCGGAGGCAGAAAGGTAGGTCTCAAAGTGGCCTTCCTCCCTTCCTCCACTCGCTCCTCGCGGGCAGTCTGAAAAGTTGGACTCCTCAGAATGTCGTTATGCCGCTTTAGGAGCGCGGCATGTTCTTCGGTTTAACTGACACTGGCAAGTTCATCCAGGTTCTCAGAAACCAAAGACATGCCGCTGGACCTGAGATTAGGCCATGAGGCCTACCCAGGTCTTGAGATTAAGCCATGAAGCCTAAGAATTTGTGGCTAAGGGCGAGATCATGGTGGGAAGATTTCAGAAACTGAAGAAAGAGCAACAGATCTTGCGAGCGTATCTTGGGAAGAGACATAGTGGCTTGCTTGTCGCTATTCTTTGGATACCAGTATTTATAGGGCCAACCTCACGCCATGCGATAAGCAGTTGAGACGCTTTCAACGCCATCAATAAGAAAATCAATGCGGTTAAATGCTATGATCTCGGAAATAGAAGATATTGAAAATGCGTGGGAAGCAGGACGGTCTCCAAGGATGAAAACCGCCCAAAATAGAATTATCTTTTCGGCGGTTTTGCTTTTCATTAATTGTCAAGCTCTAAATGATATTTGGGCCGAGCAAAGCGGGCTAAATATTATAAGAATATCCTTATACAAAGCAAAATGGGCCTAAAATAAGAGGCCTAAAGTCTTCGACCCGCATGGGTCAAGCGAAGCAAGTGCTCATCCAGACGAAAGCTAGCATCAGCAGCAGTTCGCTCTGCTTGTCGAACTGCTTCGCGTGCTTGAGCCCAGTTCTGAGACATCGCTTCTAAGGCCGTTAGGGGCTGTTCTATCTGAGGCTCTTCTTGCTCCAGTTGGGCGGTCACTGCCACCAATTGGGCCTTGGCTTCGATTAGTTGGGCCTGGAGGTCTTGAATGTGAGTCCGAAGGTGGTTCTGTGAGATCCGTAGATCCCTGACGCGAATCGCCCGATCGCCTAAAGAGTCGCGAGATGTCTCTGCTTGTTGTACAAGGCCGCGATAGTGAGCCTGAACCTGCCTGGCCTGTGCGGTCACGGTCGTCCTTTCATCGATCCGTACAGGAAGATTTTGCAAGAGCTCATATATCTCAACGAATTCGGCTTCAGTGATGGTATGTTCGCTGCGAAGCACCATCAGATACTCTTGAGCTCTGGCAGCTGCGCCCGGCAGTAAAATGTCAGGACCCAGGAGTCGCTGCAGATTGTCCCTCGCTTCATCTGCGACTCCTGGGGGAGCCACTTCGAGTACGCGAACAAGCCTTTCCAGCCTATTAGGAGGCGTGAGAGGAGGAACGTTCGCAATAACATTAGCATCAGCAGCAGCAGCAACAGGGGCTTTCTGAGGCTCGACGATTGGGGCCGCGACCAGTTCCGGCACTACATTTATATCAGCGCCTACTTCTGGAGCCTGAGGGGCAGGTTCTTGATTCGCAATGCCTTCACCAGCGGGCTCAGCAGGATCAGCGACAGCGACCTCCTTTGCAGGGACGTTACCCTGCAATGAAGAAGGATGATCAGATACACAAAGATGAACAAGAACCGAGGCATTAATTCTTGACTTAGAATACCTCTGCGATAAGAGCTTCGTCTGAGACGTTTACCGGCGCGGGCCCTTGAGCTACTTCACTAGGATTGGGATTAGGCGATGCGTGTGCTGGCGGTTGTGCAGCGATCAGATCCTTAGGTGGTGTGCCCGGAAGGGGTGCATTTTCTTCCGTTTCATCTGAACTATCCTCTATGATCTGCACAGGAACAGAGGCTGAGCCACCATCAGTGCTGACAAGAGGTGGAAGATTTGCAGGGCCCGCGGGTGTTGGCGCTCGAGAAGCAGTTGTTCCTTGACTAGCAGCTGAAGAGCCTTCCCCAGCATGTTCAGAGGGCCTGCGACGAACCTGTGAAGGAGAAGGGTGTGAAATAAGTCGTAGTATGGCGATAATTTCTAACATAGGCTCCTTGCTTCTTACCAATCGGTCAGCCATTGGTTCATCTCCTTCCCAGGGGTCAGCATGAGTGTCCGAGCGACTGCGTTTGCGAGCTATAGCGGCCATGACCTGTTGAAAGCAAGAGGTTAGAATTTAGCTCACAGAGTATGGTCCTGAGGATAGAGGATTCTTACGGTTTGTGGATCGTCGTCATCAGAAGAAGAAGAATCTTCAGCTGCAGCTTCAGTGAGTACTGCCTTCTATTTTCCAGGTTGTCCAGCGGCCGGTGAAGCACTGTTTGTGCGGCGGCCAGGGCGCGGCGCACTCCCCTAGTACAAATAAGTATGAGTAAAAGTGGAGAGCAATGAAGGAGTTTACAGAGATTAGAGTTGCAAAACTTACGATGCCAGCTTGGGCCGGGCGAGGAGCTCGCGTAGGTCTGACCACTTGGAGCGGTCGAGGCCTGGTGGCGTCCTCAGAAAAGCGAGCGAGAGGGATACGGATTCCTGAGCTCGCCAAAAAGAGTAGCGAAGAGTTCGTCATCCGGTTGAGTCCAGCAGTTGACAGAAACCTCTCTCCACCAAATCTCATATCCTTCTTCAGTCCCGTCTACAGCGTCGAGGTTTTGGGCCCAATCGGGGAGATCGACCAGCGCGAGCATGCTTTGTGCCGGCGGGGGCCCGGAAGGTGGACCGAATTTTCGCCAGGAAGTGTTGTAATTCCAGGCATCATACAGAGGGACTGGTACCAATTGCACGAGGCCGAATTGGCGGGCGAAATGATTNNNNAGGGTACGGATTCCTGAGTTCGCCAAAAAGAGTAGCGAAGAGTTCGTCATCTGGTTGAGTCCAGCAGTTGACAGAGACCTCTCTCCACCAAATCTCATATCCTTCTTCGGTCCTGTCTACAGCGTCAAGGTTTTGGGCCCAGTCGGGGAGATCGACCAGCGCGAGCATGCTTTGTGCCGGTGGGGGCCCAGAAGGTGGACCGAATTTTCGCCAGGAAGTGTTGTAATTCCAGGCATCGTACAGAGGGACTGGTACCAATTGCACGAGGCCGAATTGGCGGGCGAAATGATTGGGAGCATAGAGCTCATAGCTGAGTTCCTCGGCGGCAAGCCGGATGTCTGAACATGAGATTGCGCGGCGGAACGCCAGGCGAGCGCGGTCGGAATAGCGAGGATCGCCAGGGAGGAAGCCATGTTGGAGCACACAAGGAAATCTTCTTCCCAGAATTAAGTCGCAGTATGGCATGTCATCTAACAAATACATATAAGAAAAGCACTCAGAGTAAGGGGGAGATGAGTACTTGTCCTCGTGGCAAAACCATCGGCCTAACAATTGATCGGCCGGCGGGGATTGAGGGATATTTTCGGGCGGAAGAAATGAAAGTATGTCTGGATCCAGAAGTCCAAAATCCAGAAGGGGCCGGAAACGTTGATCTCGAAGGGATGCATCGTTGCTTGATACAGCATGCGATAAAGGGACCCCAATACCGGTTGTCCGAGCCCGATGTTGCGGCCGTTGTAGAGGGCCGTTGCTAAATAGGTCCAAGTACCGGTGGGCTTATAGGAGGAGGTGCAGAATATGAATTTGCAGAGCCAATACTCAAGGAAAGCGATTCCTCCGGTCGCATTATGTTCCCGGCCATAATATGCCAGCCATCTCGGGTATGAACCACTATGAGCGCTGCGACCTTGCTGAGCCATGGTCGAAGTAAAGTTGATAGAGTTGAATTGACCATGTACATAGGGCTCGCCATCGATGGGTAGGCCAGTGATGGCGAGGATGTCCAACAGAGTAACGCTCATTTGACCAAATCTAAAGTCAAATGTGTTAGTGGCGGTATTCCAGAAACAGAGGAAAGCAGCGAGTGGCGAGCGATTACCACCACGAGGAAGATGGAAGCACAAATCAATAGCATGGGTGATACCTGCTGCATTCCAGGGACCTAGATCTCGTGCCCGCGTCTCGCGATACCAAGAAGTCTCCTGTGCGTTAATGGAGGAGGGCCAATTTCCTATCTTGGCTCGGTGGTTTTGGGCACCCCAATCGCTAAAATCTCCGGGAGTCCTTCGAAGGACTGGAATGGGCCGGCGAACAGGAAGACCGTATAGGGCAATGGCATCATCCGGGATAACCCCTTGCGGTGCTGGGCCTAACCCGGTGTGGTGGTCGGAAAAACGAAGGAGTAGGGGTCGGTGAATAGTGGTTTCTAGACAAATGCGAGCACCGATGCTGGTGCCCCAGGTCCGAGCAGCTTTTTCGTTTAATTCTTCTTCCTGATCGATGATGATTTTCTTAGGAGGAGCCATTTCTGGATCGTGAAGATGGAGCAGAAGTGGGTTTTTTCTGGGTTTAAGAGACCGAAGGAGTTTCTGATGTGACAGAGTTGCGGCTGTGCATTTAAATAAAGGATTTTGTGAGGGAAACGATGCGACAGAAAGCGTTTCGCAAGCGAAAGGACGCGACCTTCATTAATGGCATCGTTTCAAGCGACCGACACGTCTTTCTAAGTCTCCTTCAATCAGTTGCATTTTAACGGGCCTGATTTCGGGGCCTGGGGGGCAATGTTTGAGCCCAAAAGTAATTTTGGCAAAATTAAATGGGTTTTTTCTGGGTTTAAGAGACCGAAGGGGTTTCTGATGTGACAGGGTTGCGGCTGTGCGTTTAAATAGAGGATTTTGTGAGGGAAACGATGCGACAGAAAGCGTTTCGCAAGCGAAAGGACGCGACCTTCATTAATGGCATCGTTTCAAGCGACCGACA
>BDJD01005237.1:12064-27717 GCA_002564525.1 Rosa multiflora
ATGCTAATGATTCCCGTACATAAGCCTTATTGATCCCGGACATATGCCAAAGTTCTTCTAACTTATGAATTCCAACTTATTGATCCTGTATAGAACTCAAGTAGCCAAACTATAATTTACTCCACTTAATGATCAGGTTCAAGCAAACATGTTCAACTCCATTAAGCACAAAAGAACTAGGAAATCATGCAAACAAGAATATCGACTATGATCAAGCACTTGTATTCTCAATTCACAACTCTTTAATCACAAGATTAAATTATCTTTTGGCACCCTAGAAAACATCTACTCATTGATCAAGCATCATGTTCTCCAACCAAATAACTCATAAACAAAACCTAGGTCTTATTGATCCCGAGCAAATATTTTGAATTAAAGTTCTATTGAAACGGTGATTAAGAGTTTAACATAGCAATCAGAAATTCAATAGCAAACCAACTAAACAAATAGAATAGTCATACTAGGGGCTTCATCTCAGCCCTAGCTTAGAAGTTTAGCAAAAAGAAACAATAAAAATAACTAAGAAAAACATAGCGAAGGAGGAATAAAGATGGAGGTGACTCCTCTTGCTCTTGTCGCGTCTCAATCTGCTCCCATGCCTCCTCTTTTTTCTCCAAAAACGTCCTAGGTTTTTCTGCCTTGTATCTCTCTTTTCAATCCTACTTGACTTGGGCTTCTTCGGTCTTCTAGTCCAACTTGGAATAGCTTTCTTCTCTCCAAAGGAACGCAGGGTTATTAAAGTCAATGCAAGAAATTACTCCAAATATGTCAAACACGTTCAGCCTTATTCCATTCAAGTGCTAAGAACAGCGGACTTGGGCCTCACAAGTCAGATTCCGAAAATCCGTCAGAATCTGCCTTCCCGAACTAGGTTCACTTAAATCATCATAACTTCCTCCACGAGAATGCGAATCCACTTCCGTAAAATTCCTCAGAAAGCTAACATCCGTATCTTTCCAATGGTATAAGGCTTGCATGCTAATTCCGTCTGAGAATGTACAGTTTAATCTGTGAAGTTGACGCAAAGCAGAGACAATTCTGGAAGATCAGGATGGCCAGCATCCTTTCAATCTTGCGTTTGATTTTAAGCTCCAAATCCTTCTTTTTTCCAATTTAACCTACAAAACACAAACACAAAGTAAATGACTCAAAAGTGATAAGAACTAAGCCTAGAATCTTATATTTAAGGGTATAAAAATGTATGAAATTATGAGTTATCAAAAACCTATCAAGTCCCCACTCAAGAAATATCTTGAACGGGAAATTGGGGGACTTGTGCATACTAGAGAAATCTTCACTAGGTTTGGCACTATCAGTTAGGGCCAGTAGGGACACCCAGGTACCATGCCATGGGCCGAGTTCACAACCCACCATGACGGGGCACACGGGGGATGTCACCCCGGACACCCGAGGCCCAGGGCATGGCTAGCACAACTCATCTAAATTACACGACAGAAGGCTGGTATAACATTAGAGGGACAACCTGCGTCCCACATCGAGAGGATTGGGAACTCCTTCCCAAGGCTTGAGTATAAAAGGATTAGCACGACAACCTTTCGAGGGTAATAACTCCTTTGTCCATTATTTACATAACTCATGTTACGCCCCGTATCCGATTTACCCTTTTTACTGTGTCTGAGTGAATTACTATACGTTTTACCGTCCTTGGTTTCAGTTTCTACCATTTTGGGGGGTGCTAGAAGTTGACTTTTTATGGGTTAACAATTTGACTTACTTTGTGTTTGTGGGTGGCAGTCGAGGATTCTCCTCCTCACGTGAGTGGTAGTCGAGGTTATTAGTTCTCCTCCTTACACAATCTATGTGTGGGTGGCAGTCGAGGGTAGAACCTAATGGCTTCTTTACCCGTATGGTGAAATCTCTTCCCCATATTATTTATTTATTTACTTTAACCAGCGGGGCTGGATCATTTCCTTTCTTATGCTCTTTTGAAGTTAAGGAAATAATAACTTTTTCTAATCTTGCATGCATCGGAATTTCAGTTAAAATTAAATGTGGGAAAGCATAAGTCCATTTTTCTTTACAATTACTTATTTTTTTTGTCCACTCACGCTAACGTTTTTAAATGCTTTTTCCCCTGAGCCCTTCGGTTTCAAATGCCCAGTTCACAGCGTTACTGCTCGGCGCATTAGGAGTGAGCCACAGTGACCGCACCTGCTTCCGTTATCTCATATAGTAGGTTACCTGTTTAACCTACTGAACCTTATATAAATTTCTGTTTTAGATTGCTCTGACTACTATGGGAATTGTGACCCGGACTTGTAATGAATTGTATTTGAGGTCCATGACCTAACTTTGGTGAATTGTTGTATTTTTGAATTATTATTTCTATCTTTGAGTTTGAGTTGGTTCGAATATGGGAGCAGGGTGTCTCCAGGAGGATACGGTTGGGTTTTTATAAGTGTATTTATTTTCTTACAGGTTTGGGTTGCCTACTTTTAGGGGAGGTTCTGCCGAAATTTTCGGTAAAATCTTCTATAAAAGTGGGTCCCACAGGGTCACTTCAGATTTCAGGGTGAAATCTAGGGGGAGCCCTGTCAACTCATTTATATACTAGTATCTTACTCAGGCATCAGAGGGGCATAAACCGTTCGGTACGGTTTATCCCTCAAATAGGTACCCAAAGAAAGCCACCAGAAACAGCGTCAACTTTATTTTCTGTTTTCTTTCTTTAGTTTTTGATAGTTTTGTTCAATTAGCGCAATTTGTGAAAGTACCCTCAATCCCCGGACTGAACAATCCCTACTTATCCTATACTAACAATTGTCTTTTGCAGGTTAATTTTGTGCGCTTAACTCAAGTGTATCATAACTAAATCAATAATTTAGAAAATATTCGCATGAATCGTTTAAAATGCAAGATCCACTCATAGTACGATTTAGGTGATCACTCGTACAGATTTCCTCATTGAGCAATGACTCGGTACGTCATCCTATACATAATTATATTTCATAAACAACAATTCAACAATTAAATACGATTCTTAAATGAGACCTGAAAACCCCTCGTAAACCAACATCTCCATTTCTTCTCGGATTCAACCCAAACTCCACATTTCGGAAACTCACAATCAATACTAAACCATCTTCAGTTTTCACAAAACACACATCAACATGCTCTACAAGTTACAAGGAATGCAACCAGCTAGGAAGCCAGAATCAGCCCCCAAGCGCTCCTAGGTGCCACTAACAGTAATGGCGTGTGGGCTCCATGCGCCGCCGGTCAACCACTTAACCGGGTATCAACACCTATGCCAAAATCTTCCTCTCATCAAGCCCAACAACTTTCATAACTATAACAAACTCTAGAATTACCATGATTGGCCGGCATTTAGCCCGAAGCGAAGAGGGGAAATTTAAAACCCTTGATCTTCAATCCTTCGATTCGTGCTCCACACTTCAAATTGGATCAAGAGACTTTAAGGATGGTTGTATGATCCAAGAACACAAAAACCGAACAAGAATGGTGACCTGCACAAAAGTTAGTGCTCAATTTAAAACCCTATCAATGTAGTAAGAATAAGTATAGATTGTTCTCAACCGGGGATTAGGGCCTTATTAATTCCTGAAAATAGAAGATATTTATTTTCTAATTTACTCACACTAGTTGAAATCACCTTCAGGGGGTTCCCCTGACAGGGGTGCAAACCTTGCCTCATCGCTTAGGGGAGACGCACATCTTCCCGCATCAAAAAAATCTATGGGGCACAAATCCCAATATTTGCTTGCCATTAAAAAAATTCTAGTTGGATTTTTACTTGATTGGCGAAGTCTCTAATGTGAAACTGGTGTCCCAACTGCAATGTGGGAATTGGATTGTTAATTGATTCACTTAGATTTGTGCCCTAATTTTCAATGTGAGAATTAGATTTGTTAGTTGATACACGTGCAAATCTAGAGCTTGATTGCACATGAGAGGGCATGTTAAAGAGGAAAGATCCTACAATTAAAAAATTACAAAAGAAAATATGACTTATAAATGGGTGAGTCACACCCAATTGTACCGAGGTCTTTTATGTTGACATCTAACACCTAATAGGTGATCAAGTTGGGACAATATAGATACAATGATAGGCCACAAGTCATTGTTGTTGTTGCTTTTTAACTTTAACATTCCTCACCACCCCTAAAGGCTAAAGCCTTGCCTTTCCAATCATTACAACATCTCATAGTTGGCCAAGTGACATGCACAAAAGTTAGTGCTCAATTTAAAACCCTATCAATGTAATAAGAATAAGTAGGGATCGTTCTCAACCGGAGATTAGGGCCTTATTAATTTCTGAAAAACAAAACGTTAAACAAAAGAAAACTAAACATATATATACATTATTTATGATTTTTACAAAGAAAGGGATTTAGGATTTTAATTTCCATATTAACAACTAAATATATACATGTGACACATCAAAACACAGAATCAAATAGAAAATTATGAATGGAATGAAATTAGAAAGAATTAACTACTATTAACATGTTGACAAGGTTTCAAAGCATCAATCACGAATCAAAATATGTCAGAGAAAGGAATCAATCAAGAACAAAGATGAACGCATACAAAGTCCTTTTTATTTCTCTTAATTAAATTAACTAGATGAAAGCAATGTAGTTAACCCTATTAAGCATGTAATTACTAGTGGTAGCGAATCACTAACAAAAACACAATCAACGCATTAAGCATATATCAAAGTTTGATCAATTCATGACAAGAACACAAGTTAGAACGCTAATTAATCAAGCATATATGGAAGACTCATTGTGTTTTCACTTTCAAACATGCATACACACATTCCAATCACAATTTTCACTTTCAAAACCTAAAATATGTTTCATAGTATTCGAAAACTACATATCTAAAATCAACACTTCATCGACAAAAGAAATCGCAAATCATAGAACAATAAAACAAAACCCGAAATCAAATAAGAAACCAAAATTATTTTACAAAGTTCCAAAACCAATAACATAAAGTAGAAGTTCATGGTTACACTTTTGAATTCTTCAAGGACGCAAAAAGCTTCAAAGATGGTGGAATGGAAGATGGCTCAAGACAAGGATGCTTGAATAGAGAGGAGGATGCTTCACGGTCTTGAACTTTGGAGACTATGAAGTTGCCGAAATCTTTAGAGGAGAAGGGGACGAATTTGTGTGTTTGATTCTAAAATTTGTGTTGTGTAAAACATCTTCACAAACCTCCGTATATATAGTGCACGGCATGGCTTAGGTATCAAGGCCGTAATCTACTTCATTGCATCATTCAATCAATCAAAATATTCCATGAGAAGTAGAGAACAATAATCTTGATTCTTCCCTCAAAATGGTCTTCATTCAACTCGTATGCAATCAGGAAACCTGAATCAATATTTATTCACTTTATTTTCTTTTCAATAATTCACACGAATTAGATTTTCTCCACAACTCTCCTTTTTTGATGCATTGCTGATATCTTCTAGTATTTTCCTTTATTTCTCACAGCATAAGAAATATTTATGAGATACAAACTCCTTCAAGATGTCATGATGATTCTAGAGAATCATGTGCAAGTCACATGCTTCAATCTTTGGGCCAGGTTTCTTCAATTGGGCATTTTCAAAGCTCATCTTTATACATGATGCATACTTTGACATTCTAGAACATTCTTGAACTATCTTGAGTCATCTTAAAGCCACAACATCTCCTAGTCTTCTTATGTCACTTAGTATCATCAGACTCCTAATGCAAGCAGGTTTCCTAGTCCAATTGGAACTTTGTCACTTCTCATTTCCGAACATCATTTTTCTGAGCTCACTCCTAGTTGACTTAGGATTCCTATTTCAACTGGGATTCCTATTCTTATTAGAAATGGGAAAACTTCATTTCTCCATTTCTTTCCATTTCTGCGCACATAGCTCCTTGCCTTCCATTCCTAGACTCAAAAGTACCTAAAAATAAAAACTAAGTTAGAAATGATAATGTTAAGAGAATAACTAAGTAAAATGTAGAGAGAAATGCATTAAAAACATAGTAAATATTAGTCTTATCACCATGCCCAATGCTTAGTAAGACCCAACCATGAAAAATTCTTAGGAAAACTAAGGAAACATAGCTCTCCTTGTGCTATATAACGATTAAGCTAGATTGCGTCTGCAGGATCGAAAGATAGTGAAAGTAGATCCAATTTTGTAATCCTTGTCCAGGAGCTAGATTGTCGCTAAATGCAATATAGTATTACTCCAAAGATCTAAAGAGGATGCTCTCAGCAACCTAACGTGACCGGTTTGAAGCCTTGGTGTAGCGGGAGTACGGAGAACCAATCGGGTCAAACGTCGTTCGACTTCTCTGCCGTAGGTGAAAATCGCCGCTAGAGAGAAACGTAGGGAGGATTGCATGGAGGAGGTGAACAGAACTAGGCAAGCGCCATCGCTGGAGGATACCGGAATCGGCCAGAAAAGTTGGGTCTTGAAATCGAATCCAGGTCAGGTCAACCGGAAAATAGGGAAAGTTTGGTTTCTGGAATTTTCTGGAAATCTGACGAAAAAGGAAAATGAATTCCTTTTTCGGAGTTTTTCTATTTATAGGACTTTCCAAAAATAATAGAATTTTTCGCTGACCATAACTTCTTCATACGAACTCCGATTTACATGTGTTGTATGTCCACGGACTTGTATCGACACGCTCTATGACTTTAGTAAGGAAAGTTTATGGAGAAACCCAATGAATAAAAAGTCAACATTTTCCAAATCAAACGTTTCGAGTAATTATTTGTCCAAAATACTTTTGCTTCACCCTCAAAACAATGAAATCTTACTAACGAACACTTTATTAATTCCAGAAAATTCTAAAAAATTAATAACGAATTTCTGAGGTAGTGAGTGCTCAAAATTAACCCTATTAACAATTGTTAGTATATAGAAAGTAGAGATCGTGCAAGTAAGTATTAGTGTCAAAATTTACAAAGCACACGATATTATTTAAGAAAACTACAAGAGATAAGGGGGTTTTGAAATGTACTTATATTCTAATCTAACTGAACTATCTATGTTAATCTATCAAACCATCAATCAAGATAGGGATCATAGGGGACAAAATAGATGTGGAGATAAAGTTAACAATCATTAACACAAAAATAAGTAATCTGGTCAAAAACCATGGATCAAAATATGTAGATAAAAGAAACCAATTCAAGAATAGAGATTAACGCATACAAAGTCTTCATAAACTTTCCAAACACACAAGTTAGAGCGCTAAACAAATGTGGAAGACTCATTGTTGATTTATGTAAGGAACTATAGGTTTTCCACTTAAACAATTAAGACATAGAACGCTAGCAAATCATAATTTAGATTCAGTTACATGCTTAATATTCTAAGTTGGCCATCAAAGAACACAAAACATATAAAATGTGGGATTGAAGCACAAAATCAACAATCTAAATTCATTACATATTGAAATCGCAATTTATGTTGTTAGAAACCTAAAACATTTTCGTGCTTCATGGTTATCGGAAACTAAACATCAGTTCATAAACAATCATCACAAGAATTCAAACATACAAACAAAGTGAATTGTTTTACAAACATAAGAAACTGAAAACAAAGAATAAATGGTCATGGTTACATTTTTGAAGAATCTCAAGAACGCAAGATGATCTTCAAGAGGATGGAGGCAAGTAGCATTCTTTAAGGCTTGCACAATGGAAGAGGCCGAAACTTTGAGGAAGAGAAGGGAGGGTTTATGAACTTGATTTTGGGTTTTGATGATGATTTTCAACGTCTCAACTCCTCTATATTTATAGTGGACGACATGGCTTGGTGTCAAAGTTTTTCTCTACTTGTTTTGCGCCATTCAACCAATAGAAATATTCCAAAGGAAGTAGAGATCAACCTTGAATCTAGAAAGAATACCTTTGCCGCAATCTTCAATATATCTAGGCACAATTTTGGCCGACTCTGTAGTATTTATGTAATTAGGACACCTTATCCGGTAAATAGTCTCTTTACTTCTTTTCTTGATTGCATATGGTATGTAGAGTTTCCTTGGAACTCTCCAAATATGATGTCTAGAATCTTCATGGACGGCACATACTTGTACGTTTGGGAGGCACTATTAGATATTTCATAGTTACATTAGACATGTATTATTTGAGAGAATGTAAATGGGCAAATAAGATATACATGAAAATAAGGAAAAATATTGATTATAGGCATACAGTCTATATGGAAGGTTTTTTTTTAAATTTTTTTATTTTTATGAATCACTCTCTATATAGAAGGTTTATTAATGTGATTTGGGTGTAAATTAAAAGAAAAATATATATGGGTTTTTTCTAATAGAAGGTTGATTTTTTTTTATCAAATAAACAACTCAAATGCTACAACTAGTCTTTCTTGAGTCGAACTCACAACCTCCCACTTTCAAAGGGTCTCACCAAATGGTACTGGGCAGAAGGTTGAATTTTTGAGTTTATATCTAATTTTCTCTTTTTTATTAGAGAAATAAATTACAAAGAAAATATTTTAAAACAGCCAAAAACTAATCTATCAAAATTAAAAGCAATCACTAATTTCACATTGGATAAATGCTCATATCAGAAGCTAAAGCGCTTGAGAATATTTTCTGAATTTTTCAAAATGTAAGCTTTTGGATTGTGCGGCCACCATGTTCATCACCGTACGTGAACAGTGGTTATGACTTCGTTGTGTCATTTCTCGACCTTCACTTGAACTAAATTGAGTTGGGTTTCGTTTGAAGATTTTGGCTTTGTTGAAATATAGTTGTTGGTGCGCAATAATAATTGGTTCACATGCCTATTTGAGTTCTTTTCACAGAGTATGGTATTTTGGTATTTAAGAGAAATTTTTAGGTCGGACAAACGTACCAGCCACATGGTAAGCTTAGTCAATTATATCTCTCTATTTTTTTTAATGGAATTCCAAAACTACCCATATTTAATTATATATAATGAAATACTCAAAACACCTCCCCTGCATAGACAATGATTGGCTGGGCGTACAGCTACGTGGCCCGCTTGCCCTACTTAAGAATCTCCTGGTATGGAATCTTAATTAATAGAAGATCTAACCATACAGCAAGGACTATTATATATGTCTTCATTGAGTTGTAGCTAGCTGTGCTAGTTTTTTTTTTTTTTTTTTTTTTTTTTGAATTTTTTTTAATTGTGGTTGTGCTAATTTGCTTCTAGACGTTTGAAAAATGTCATGAAAACCATTTTATGACGTTTTTCAAACGTCATTAAATGTTTTTATGTAGTAGTGTCTGCTTCTGACTACCTGTTTCAAAGGATTCTTATCCCACTTTTTCATGGTCATTGAATTTCCAGGGAATACTAGGAGCTTGAAGTCTTCTGTGATGAGCTCGAGAATCACATGTCTAATGCAATATGTCACTCAATGAGCAAACAACCTCACTAATAATGTCAAGTCTTTTCATGCCTTTCCATTCGATTTAATTCATGATATTTCTATTTCGGATGAGAGGCTGTGTTAGTGGCGCATCTAGAGACTTGTTATTTGGATCTCCAAGTGCATCAAAATGCCTAGAGGTTAAGCATCAAGGTTGCCAAGGTAGCCAATACGGTAATTTAAATTGGTATAGTAACCTAAACATGCAACTAGGTACAAACTCCTAGGGTTCCAGCCAAGAATTAAAAGTGGTCCCCGCTAGTAATTTAATAGTAGAGTATGGAGAAGAAGTTATCACCATACGAGTAAGGGAGCCTCCCAAGCTCGGGTCAGAGCCTGCCAAGCTCTTTGCTCAACTCACCCACAAACACATAGTAAGCGGGGAGGAGTACTAATGGGATAGCTAGCACTAAAATAAAACAACCCAGGTATGGGGGAGTAAAATCATACAAAAACGGAAAACCAATAAGACTTCTCCAAAATCTCGCAAATAAAAGTACCAGTACAGTTCCTAACTAAATCTCATGATAATCAAATAAATCAATGACGTGTCCCACACGCCAAAAGAATATTCTCAAATCCATCAACAAATAAGTGAGAATTAATAGATGATACTTTCCTCAAAAATCCCATTTTCAAAGACATTTCAAAAATCTCAAAATCGACGAATAAAAATATAATGTTTAATTCCGAAAATCACCTCAGAAAATAATTCGTCGAAAATCAACATAAATCATGAATTCAAATCCGAGCATAACAAACTCATATCCGAAATTCATAACGGAAAACAAATCAATGCCCAAATTATAATCTAAAACCAAATAATGTGCTCGATAAATAAAGCGATAGTTAAACAAATCTATATTCAGAAAATATTCGCATCCATAATTTAAAATCAAAGGTCCACACATAGTATATGACTAGCGAGGCACCTAAGTGTAAGGATCCTCGTCGAGCGATGGGTTGGTACCTCGTCCTGTACAAAATTATATTATGTGAACAACAATTCAATAATTAAATATGATTCTAAAACGAAAAATGAAAACCAACATCTCCATTTCTTCTTAGATTCAACCCGTACTTCACTATTACCATCGATTTGGTAATTAAAGTATTCCATAGCAGAAATGAGAGAGATCCAAAGGTTGGATTCCCCATAAAGCGACTACCCAAAATCCACACTTGGAAAATCAATATCAATACTAAACCTCCTCCAATCTTTACAAAACACATACCAACATGCTCCACAAGTTATAAGGAATGCAAGCAATAAATTTAGGACGTCAAGATCGACCTCCACGCACCCCCAGGCTCCACCAAATGGTGGCGGTGCGTGGGTGGCCAAGCCCCGAACCGGGTATCAACACCTATGCCAAAATCTTTCTCTCACCATCCCAAACAACATTCATGACTACCACAAAGTTCAATTTGAAGCCAAAAGTCCGGAATTTACCTCAAAAGCAAAGAGGGAAAATTTGAAACCCTAGATTTCAATCCTTCGATTCGTGCTCCACACTTCAAATTGTACCAAGATGCTTTGAGTGATTGATGTATATTCCAAGAGCTCCAAGACCCAACAAGAAATTCCGCCGGAGGTGATGCGGCTAAAATAGCCTCACAATTTAACCCTGCAAAATGTAGTTGTCAGTATAGGATAAGTAGGGATCATTCAGTTCGGGGATTGTAGGGTACACCTACACAAAAAGGTCAATTAACAAATAAAAGAATAAAATGGGGGGTTTTCAAATTTGGTACCTATTCTACTTAAAATAAAAACGAAACAACTAAAACTATAAACAATGATCGACTTCCCTAACCTTGACCAATACTACTCGGAAATTACTAAGTGTAAAAACAGAAAATCCATTTCAACATGCTACAAAAAAGTGCCCATCTTTAATGCCTAGATAAGAGCTCAAATGAAAAGCCTCAGCAGATCAATCCATTTATCTGATTTTCTCTAATGTAGGCTTGCATCGGAAAAGTCCTTACCAAGCCTAATACTATTAATTTTCGAAAACACTCAGCGTAATTCTCTTAACTAGTAGTATTATCTAACCCTCGAATCAACTCACACGTGCAAATTAACCATTACACAAAGAATTTAACACGTAATTTCTAGAATCATTTAATCATTAAAGCATGATTTTTACCACCCATTAGAACTAATTACTACTTGTTTAACTCAACGTCTTAACAAATAACAATTACTCTTGGCAAATTAAGCAAACACACAAGAACACTCAGCGAGATTCTAGCATGCAAACTTAGGAACCTAACTCTGAAAATTACCTAAACACGTAAAAGGGCACAAGATTGTAACATGCATCATAAAAGAATTCTCGAAATTAACTCAATAATAAACTGAAAATCTCAAAAATATTAATAAAAATATTCTGAAAATCTCATGTCTCCAATTACACAACTCGCAAATTGAAACACACAAAACCGAAACAAAAATTATAAGTAGAGTCATAGTTACACTTTGAAGCTTTCCTCAGCGGCTTAGCAACACGGTGATGAACTCGTCTCTGCTATGGTGGTAGAGCGTCCTTGACTTAGCGCCTTAGAGCTTTGTAGATTGATGGATGCATGGTGTCACGGTCTTGTAGGTGATGGAAGTTTAAGGAGTGAATTTGGCAGAGTCTCGAAAAAGTTTTTGGCCAGGAAGTGATGCAAATTCAATTCTGGACGTTGCCTATTTATAGGGGAGCATTGGTTGGCTTTTGTCGATCATACCCTTCATCATTGGACGGATGGGATTGCATCGTAATTCCTTTAATTTTCCAACTGAAACATCTCCTTTAATGCCTTAACTCCTCTCATAATGGGGCAATTCCTTTAATTTCCAAGCTGAAACATCTTTCTCCTTTATCCTCCAACTGAAAACATCTTTCACTTTATTTCCCTTCTTCATTGCTTGGTCAACCTGATTTAATAAAGGGCACAAAATTAAATTCTTTTAGAGAAAATAAAAGAAATTAAAACAATTTAATTTCAGAAAAATACACCCATAAATTCTCTTTTAAGGCCCACAGATTAGTATGACGGTGAGGAATCCTGATCCAGCTAGGATTCTTCATGAATTTTGCGTTTTCTGCCTATTTCACGCCAAACACTCTACAAGACTCTTAAAATGACTCGATGACTCAAAACACCAAACTTAAGGGAGAAACAAGGTTAAAATGGAGCATATATTCAATAATATCGTCACACTTTTTGCTCCTATCAACTACCCTACACTTAGCTTTTGCTAGTCCCTTAGCAAAACAAAAATACAAAACAAAACAAAAACTCGACCAAAAAACATGTAAATGACTCTAGCTCCCCTAACTGTTGTCTCAGAGACTCCAAACTCATAGCTTTCACGTTAAACACTTAATCAAAATCGCATAGATAATTCCATGGTTAATAAACATGTGACATTCATATGACTAAGCAAAATGATAGCATGTTTCGAACAAGTCCAATCCAAACTCACAGGGCATACTCTCGATTTTTCTCTCAGAAATGGCTATGCTTAAAAGCTTCACTCTCAAGTATATGCAAGAGAATAAATTGTAAGGCAACAAACAGCTTGCATATTTCATCAATAAACGCATTTTGTGAAGAATTTTTAAAGACCTCATGAAATGACTAAGTGCACAAATGGACCTAAACCATAAGCTCGACTGCGTACCTGACTCCACTAACCAAAGACTGCCCATCTCAAGGATGAAGTCAGCACTTAAAACAGGTTGTAATGGGGCTAAGCTAGGGTTTTTGAAATGAAGATTAAGGATACAAAAATCCTAAGAACCTAGCAGAGCATATATGGACCACCTTATGTCACCATTTTTGTGGGCCAATTATCATTGTTTTGGGCCCAACCTTCACCTAACGAACATGGAAACGAACAAAGGCCTAATTTTCAACTTTGAGCCTTCTACAAATTTGAATGTCCAAAACCACACTTAAACAATTTCTCAAGAGTTTTCTTTTCAATTTTTCTTCTCTTTTGTAGTTTTTCTTTCTTTTCTTTTTTTTTTTTTCATTTTCTTTCATTCATTTTTCACAGCAATCTTCTTTCTTTTTTCTTGGATTTTCCCCACCCCACACTTGTCTTTCATCGTCACCCCTACACACTATGTCATGCTCTACTAAGTCCCTAAGACAAGGGTAGAGATATCCTGTACTAAGCTCATGGTAGGGTAGTGAGGATGACAAAACAAAGGTTTTCAATGTAGGCTCAAAGGGGTTCATTCTAAGGAGTCCCACGACGGGCACAATTTGGGACACATGCTTGTTTGGCTATGGTGGTTACCCTAATGCCTTCTATCCTATCCAGGATCAGTGCATATTATGGCATACAAGTTTTGACAGTCACAACAGCCGAGTTCTAGTACTCTCTAGTCCATTAAAATCTATGGCACATGATCATTGGATTTTCAAAGAATGATGAGGTTTTGCAAATACAGCCACGAAATTCTAGAATTATCAATAAGCACTCGAAAAGAAAGTATTTCAGCTCAACAACTCACTTTGGGTCAAATGAATCAGACTTAATACTAGCATGCTTAATGAACCAAGTTACAATCCTATTGACAGTCGAGTTCTAGTACTCTCTAGTCCATTAAAATCTATGGCACATGATCATTGGATTTTCAAAATATGATGAGGTTTTGCAAATACAGCCATGAAATTTTGGAATTATCAATTAAGCACTCGAAAAGAAAGTATTTTAGCTCAACAGCTCACTTAGGGTCAAATGAATCAGACTTAATCCTAACATGCTTAATGAACCAAGTTACAATCCTATCTCAAATCTTCATACAAGCATCACAATGTCGATTAACCACAGAATTCAATTAAGTCATATTTCGATTGTGAAAACCTTCAGCCATGAATTCAGAGACATGTTCATCCCAGACGTTAGGGGCATCCTAAGACTCAAACACACAAAAAGACCCTAAAACCAATTTTTTTTTTTTTACTGAAAATATTCTGAAATAAATGCGACTCAATCCTAGCATGCTTAATGAACCAAGTTACAATCCTATCTCAAATCTTCATACAAGCATCACAATGTCGATTAACCATAGAATTCAATTAAGTCCTATTTCAATTGTGAAAACCTTCAACCATGAATTCAGAGACATGTTCTTCCCAGACGTTAGGGGCATCCTAAGACTCCAGCAAACAAAAAAAAAGACTCTAAAAAACCATAGATTTTTTTTTTTTTTTATAATTTTTTTTTCTCTAAACTAAAATAAAATAAAGTGTAAACCCACCCCACACTTAGAATCTACATTGTCCTCAACGTAGGCAAGAAATATGGTATATAGACCCTAAATATGGGGCGGGCTAGGAAAATAAGGGACGGGTAAAATAAACAAAGACACAAGTACAATTCAACCTAAGCAAGTGAAGGGATATAAATGTCAAACTCTCGTTGATGGCTCCTTCACAACTTCGGTTGAAATGGGTTGCCTCCCATGCAGCGCTTAATATTTATAGTCATTCAGCCTGAACTCTTCTCCTTGTTCACATGTCATGGGGTGCCTCCTGGAGGGGTATCTCTTCCAATGTGTGCCCCACCAAGGACTCATAGTAGGGCTTGAGACGATGCCAGTTTACCTTGAACTCCTTCCCCGTATTCTCACTCTTGATTTCTACAGCACCATGAGCAAACACATTTGTAACTATAAATGGGCCAACCCAACGAGAACGAAGTTTACCCGGGAATAGCTTAAGTCTAGAATAGAATAACAGAACTTTCTGGCCCACTTGGAAGCTTTTTCCGCAAATCATTTTGTCATGGTAGGCCTTTGTCTTCTCCTTGTAGATCCATGAAGCATCGTAGGCCTCATTCCTTATCTGCTCAAGCTCATTTAACTGTAGCTTCCTATGTAGCCCCGCTTCATCATAATCCATGTTGAACTTCTGCACAGCCCACCAAGCCTTGTGCTCTAGCTCCACTAGAAGGTGGCATGCCTTTTCGTAGGCCAACCTAAAGGGAGACATCCCAATAGGTGTCTTTGATGCGGCTGAAATAGCCTCACAATTTAACCCTGCAAAATGTAGTTGTCAGTATAGGATAAGCAGGGATCGTTCAGTCCGGGGATTGTAGGGTACACCTACACAAAAAGGTCAATTAACAAATAAAAGAATAAAATGGGGGGTTTTGAAATTTTGGTTCCTAATCTACTTAAAATAAAAACAAAACAAATAAAACTATATACAATGATCGACTTCCCTA
>BDJD01005237.1:45675-60007 GCA_002564525.1 Rosa multiflora
GATGGGCATAGTTCATTGTTCACATATCCCTTTCCAATCAAGTAGTCACTTAGACGGTTATACCACATCCGTCCGGATTGTTTCAATCCATATAGTGAGTGTTTCAATTTAATCGCAAACACGCTCCGTGGTTTAGAGTCACTTGATTTGGGTAACTGAATTCCATCTGGAATCTTCATGTATATTTCCGTATCTAGATCCCCATATAGATACGCAATAACCACATCCATAAGCTGCATGTTCAGTTTTTCAGAAACTACCAAACTGACAAGGTAGCGGAACGTAATAACGTCCATTACAGGAGAATAGGTCTCCTCGTAGTCGATTCCAGGGCGTTGTGAGAAGCCTTGTGCCACAAGGCGAGCTTTGTATCTTACAATCTCGTTTTTCTCATTACGCTTTCTAACGAATACCCATTTGTGACCAACTGGTTTGGTGTTGGGCGGTATTGGTACAACTTTGCCAAATACCTTCCTTTTCGCTAGAGAATCGAGTTCTGCCTAGATCGTATCTTTCCATTTTGGCCAATCAGTTCTACGTTGGCATTCATCAACGGAGCGTGGTTCGATGTCTTCGGTCTCAATAATCTCACGCGCAACTGAATACGCGAATACATCATCAATGATGATGGATTTTCGTTCCCACGTCCCATGTACACTAGTGTAATTTACAGAGATCTCTACGTTCTCATGGATAGGTTCTGACATCACTACTAGAAATCTGTTCATTTACATCACGTCATTTAAATCGGTCAGACTTGCACATGATGTAAAAAAGTAAGTTAACATCGTTTTAGAAAAATACCGATTTAAATGTATACCATTAACATCGGTTCTCCGAACTAGCCGCCATTCTGAGGTCCTCACTCTAAATCCAACCCCCATTTTTCTTTTTCGCTCTTCGACGTTTTCTTCTAGTTGCTTTTATTCTATGGATTTGTGGGCTAGAGCCTAGCCTCACATATAAGGAGAATGAGTTATGGATGAGTCTCAGTTTCCTGCTCTTCTTCCACCATGACCGATAAAGCTGAATCGTCAGACCTGTAATCCCTCAGATCCAATTCCTCTTCTTTTCGATTTTGACCTAACTTTTTTGGTTTTCTGAAATTTTTATTTTTTAGGGATTTTGATTTTTGATGCAATTTCTTTGAAAATTGTTGCAATAAGGGGACCAAGAGGGATTTCAGCACTGCGATTCTCGAGAGGAAGAAGGCAGTAAATGTCCTCATCGTCGATGAGGTCATCAACGATGACAACTCCGTCGTCACTCTCCACCCTGAGACCATGGAGAAGCTTTAGCTCTTTAGGGGCGACACAATCCTCATCAAGGTGCGATTTTGCTGTGGTTTTGTTGGTTTATTTGGAATATTGTTGAAGAAAATTGATGGAATTTTGCTTAATTAGGTTTTGGGTAGTGAGTGAAGGATGGATTTATAGTTGGGTTGATGGGTTTTGTGTGTTTTGTTTGAGATCTGGTGACTGGGTGTATTTGGGTGTCCGGAAGTTGGGATTTTGATGTAAAGTTTTATGCTTTTCTGCTGGCTCTGAACCCCTGTACTATTTTTTAATTGTCTTAATCACCTTGTTTAAGTTGCACTCTTGTGATTCCTAATTCTGACATTGCATTGGATGATAGAAAGATAGGGTGGACGGTCATTAATGGTAAAATGTGAATTATGCAGGATGTCTTAAAGAGTGTGACAAAACTTGCCGTGAGAGAATCCCGAGCTCAGGATTTGAGGAATGAAATTCTCACCTCTAAAAAGTGACAAGGTTCTGAGCAAGAAGCCCCCTACTCCTCACCTGCGAGTTGTGCCTGATTATCTGTTGGATGCAACAACTAAAGAAGCCAACGAGAGAGCTAAGCTTGCGAGTGCTGCAATGGGTAACAACAACCCTGGTCGCCGTGGATTCAAGAAAGATAAGGACCCCCTTAAGTCACTCAGTGCTCAGGTATACTTTAGCTTCCTTTTCGGACTTATTTCTTCATGATTATACTTCATGTTGGTAGGCAGAGACCAGAAGTTGCTAATTGATTTGTTATAATCTAATGCTAGGGACCCAAGAAAGGAAGACGGGAAAGAAAAGATGGCAGTGACAACCATAAGCAAAAAAGGCAAAAGACTTAATTTATCTATTTATCTCATCCATGTGTTGTATAGACAGAGGGTTTATTAGCCACCTCCCAATTTGTTTCAATCTTTAGTGTTGGTATTTGGCTTTAAAGTAGCTCATGTATCATTCATTGATTAACTACAGAAACAAAGGTGAGATACAAAACAATGAGACAGAAATGATCATATCATCATCCTCATGTGGACGGACTACTTGCGTCAAATGGTGGCGGCAAGCAGAGAAGATTGGTATGTTAGTTGTATGATACTCATTTTTAGCTATTCAGTTTCTGTTCTTGTATTTTACAAATTGTGGTAATGAATTTATAGAAAAAAATTTTAGATACTCCCATCATTTTTTTTTCTGGCATTCACTTCTGGTCAGGATTTGTATTCAGGCACCACGAATGATAGACTAATTGGACTGTTTGTTTATGACTGGATGTTTTATCCTCTGGTTCAATAGTTCTAGTACTTGTGCCCCTTGGTTCAATTTCTACTAGTATATGCTATAACTTTCTAGTCACTAGCATTTTTTATAAACCCAAGTCCTGGTTTTGCCTTATTAAATTTATATGTTGCAAAAATTAAAGGCTAGAATTTTCTTTAAAAGAATTATTGGCACTGTTGTGCAATCTATGCAAGCGGATCAAAAGGAGCAAGGTTGGTATCTTTATGTTTTTCCTTAGAATAGAATACGTACTGCATATTTTTCTTGCAGAATTTGATCGTTTCTAATTTTTATACTTTTATATCCAAGTTACTTGCATGCATCTAAAACAATCAAAATATGTTGTTGTATTATTAAGTTTTCAGAGGTTCATCATTATTTCATTTCTATATAATGAATTTCCATAGTTGTTTTATTCAGTTTATCTCCCTGATACTCTCTCTCTCTCTCTCTATATATATATATATATCTAAAACATGGAAGCAGAGGTGCAATTGTTAGAAGAGCTTCCAAAGCAGCTATTCCTGGAAATATATGAGCTTTCTCAAGCAAAGGTTTGTTTATATATGTGTGTGTGTGTGTGTGTGTGTGTGTGTGTGTGTGTGTGTATTTGGTGATATTGTTTAATTTCATGGAACTTAGTTGTCGGATATGCAGACGTTATCAATTCTGTTGTGCTTCAGGCAAGTTCTAATCTTTTCCTTTCAACTTTTGACTTAGTAGAAAGAACTTTTGCAATTAGTTTACATGACTGTGCAGCTTGCATGGCCTCAGCAACCTTAGAGTTTAGATTTATTGGCTGTGTGTGTGTATTTGGTGATATTGTTTAATTTCATGGAACTTAGCTGTCGGATATGCAGACGTTATCAATTCTGTTGTCCTTCAGGCGAGTTCTAATCTTTTCCTTTCAACTTTTGACTCAGTAGAAAGAACTTTTGCAATTAGTTTACATGACTGTGCAGCTTGCATGGCCTCAGCAACCTTAGAGTTTAGATTTATTGGCATCTTCTATCTCCTTATAGTGTAAAATTGTCATTTCAAAAGTTCCTCTTGTACTGTTAAAGTGCTAATGAGAAATGGAAAGTGGTACTATAAATTATATTAGTAGGATCCTTCCTGCACATTCCTTACATTTGATTGTGATCATTATGTTGAACCAGGATGACTTCTTACCACGGATGGCCACACCCTTGGAAGACATTTTAAAGTCACTTTTCTGGTAAGATTACATCTTATCCTCTGTCTTCAACTGTTTCTTTGAGCTGATGGATAGTAAAGATAATACTAGAGTGCAGAACAAGATAGAAACTAAAATGACTTCTTACCACGGATGGCCACACCCTTGGAAGACATTTTCAAGTCACTTTTCTGGTAAGATTACGTCTTATCCTCTGTCTTCAACTGTTTCTTTGAGCTGATGGATAGTAAAGATAATACAAGAGTGCAGAACAAGATAGAAACTAGTACTAAAATGCCCTTTACAATATCATTTCGTGTTGCTAATAAATATCACTAGTCACTGCACCATTAAACTGTTCAATCTGAGAAAGGTGTTAATGAAGACTTTACTTTTAGGAGTGGGCAGACTAGTATAACAAGACTTAATTAAGTGATGCATGATATCATTTTTCTGCCCTTACGTATCTAGATTTTCACTGTATTATGAAAGTTGGATTTATTTTACAGTTTGCCGTGTCTACTATGCCTAAGATGTATGCGGGACACATGTATACCGGATAAGAAGATGCTTAAAGATCCAAGGAGGCTGTATGCACCTGTCCGTCTCTATCATATTGTTGAGAGAAAGCCTTGCAAGTGTTGTTCATTTGAAATAAACGTTGGCAAATATCTGCTTGACTAAATCCAGAAACTTAGATTTCAATTCCTCTCTTTCGCGGGACACATGTATACCTGATAAGAAGATGCTTAAAGATCCAAGGAGGCTGTATGCACCTGTCCGTCTCTATCATATTGTTGAGAGAAAGCCTTGCAAGTGTTGTTTATTTGAAATAAACGTTGGCAAATATCTGCTTGACTAAATCCAGAAACTTAGATTTCAATTCCTCTCTTTAATGCCACTTCAGATCATGCCATCATTTGGATAGAGAGAGAAGCTCAAAGGGCTCTAGATGTAAGTACGTTTCATTACCGATTTAAAGTATATGATAATACTATTTGATTTATTATATATATTAATTTTCACTCTGCTTTGAATTGATTTGCCCTCTATGTTTATTCTTCATGTTAACATACTACTTGTGTGCATTATATAGGACAATGAGTTGGTTCGGTTGAAGCGTGAAGCAAGGCTGAAAGGAGGATTCTGTCGTGCTGATTAGCTTTCCTTTGATAGTTTAGTGGCATATGCATTATTATGAAGAACATTTTGGTTTAATTAAGTATTAGCTTGTTTAGCCCCATTGTGACTTATGTTCTTTAATACATTTCTAGTGGGCGGTAAAGACGCGCAAATCATATAGTGAAGCTCAAATTGACGAGGTGCGCATTGAAGTGGCTGATTATATACAGAGTTGGGTGTAGGACTTGTGGCTACGAAGAAATTTTTGAGTAAGGCTAGCTAGTTTTTGCTTTGAAGGAAAGTTTGGTGTATATATGTAGAATTGATATAGTTGGTTGCTATTATGTTTATGGGCTAGCCTTTGTAGGTTTTGGGGTTTTATTTTTGTGAATTATGTAGAATCATGAATAAAGATGAGAAAATTAATAGAAAGCCCCAATTTTTGGATGATGAGAAATGTATTTCTAGATCTTTTCCAACCACCACCAGCTAGATGATTATTTGCACATTATTTATCATTCGTATCCATGGGTAAGTCATGATCCTTAATTTGTTTATAGATTGAGATCTTTATAGTTATGGTTCTTTTCCTTATACTTTTAATTATTATATTTTAGGTACTATATACTAGTTACCTTTGGAAATATTGATGGTTACCTGCATCTAAGAGTATGAAAATAAGAATTTGTAGGTGACGTTCATGCATTTTGGATTGAATATATAGCTGGTAATGCTTTGTAGAGTTAGGAAATTATATAGATTGNNNNTATAAAACATCACTCTTAATAGATTAACTGATGTTGCCTAAAGGTACATACATCGTTTTCAGGAGAATAAGGCGGCAAGATGCACGTAAAAATGGACACGAACAAACAAAATTTTTTGGAGACTGATGTCTACGAGTGTATTAGACATCAATTCTGAAATTGTAATCGATTTAAATGTTCACTTAGGTATTGGTCGAGATATACTTTATAAAGCATAAAATGTGAAAATTTGAAGAATTAAATAAAGTTAACATATAAGCTTATGATGATTATAATGATTATACATCGATTTGTTTTGTAGAATCGATGTTGGTTGTTGTTTGGGACATCAGTTAAAAACGCGCTTATACTGATGTCTATATCTTTTACATCAGCCATAAAGACATCAGTCAGAATTTAGTTTTACATCGGTTCTGAACTGATGTAAATGAACAGAATTCTAGTAGTGCATTGAGGCGTCCCCCAATGATGTCTCTTGGACATAACTGTAATCCGGAACATTCTCATGGGACTGATTTTGAGTATCGATGATAAAAGGATTTATCTGTGCCTCATTCGCTTTCTTTATAGGGTGAGTATCCTTCGAACCAATTAGTCTACCGCTCTTCCTTGCGGGACCTGCGGCCATAGATGCCACATCATTGTCATGCTGGAAAATGGCGCCATCTCCTGATGTCACAGGAGTGGCGTGATGTCCAGTATTTGGGATATCGATCCTTGTAGGCACGTTTGCAGCAGGTATGTGTGATCTCGTCACTTTGGCAACATCCGAAAACGCATCAGGCAGAGTGTTTGCTACTTTCTGGAGCTAGATTATTCTTCGCACTTCAAGTTCGGACTGTGCGGTACGGGGATCGAGATGAGACATAGTGGGGACAGACCACGACAATTCCTGTCGTTCATGTTGAACATCTGTGTTCTTATCTCCCCCTAACGATGGGAAGACTGTCTCATCAAAGTGACAATCCGCAAATCTAGCAGTAAAGAGATCGCCTGTCAAGGGTTCAAGGTAGCGGACAATTGTTGGAGATTCATAGCCAACATAGATGCCCATTCATCGTTGTGGACCCATCTTAGTACGCTGTGGCGGTGTAATAGGCATATAGATGGCACACCCAAAATGCATAAATGCGAGATATCAGCCTCGTACCCAGTCACAAGCTGTAACGCAGAGTAGGATTGGGTTGCAGTGGGTCGTAGACGAATCAGCGTTGCTACATGTAATATTGCATATCCCCAAGTAGAAACAGGGAGATTGGTGCGCATAACCAATGTCCACGCTATCATTTGTAGTCGTTTGATAGCGGCTTCTGCGAGACCATTTTGGGTATGAACATGGTGAACTGGATGTTCTACATCAAACCCTAGTGACATGCAATAGTCATCGAACGTTTTCGATGTAAACTCCCCAGCATTATCAAGTCGAATCGACTGAATAGGATGGTCAGGGTAGTGAGCCCGTAGACGGATAATATGGGAGAGGAGTTTAGCATAAGCAGCATTTCGAGTGGACAATAGCGCGACATGTGACCAGCGTGTCGACGCATCAACCAATGCCGTAAAGTATTTAAAAGGTCCGCATGATGGTTGAATTGGTCCACAGATATCCCCTTGGATTCTCTGTAAGAACGGAATGAGTATTTTTGGATCCTTTGCATAGGACGGTCTCGGTCCTAATTTCCCAAAGGAACAGGCTTTGCAAAATGAGTGAGGGGCCTTAGAAGTAACCAATGAGGATTTTGGTTGGGCCTGAGTGTCTGTAGCGCTATTAGTAGCAAAGTGTGTGACTACATCTCCCATTATGGCGTTAGAGCCATGGAAATTGGATTGTGTGGCGTCATGGCCACTAGGAGGAGCAACCATGGCGTCATGCTCATGGTTGGCGCCACTTATGGCGTCATCACTAGGGACAGGGGCGGCCTTTCGGCGGCCCAAGACAGCAGCAGCGCCAGAAGCTGCAATTTTCGCGGTCTTGCCAAGTCCTGGAATCAATTTTTGATTCTTGCTTCTTCTCACTCTGAAGAAAGGATGCCCGTGATGGCGTCATCACTAGGAACAGGGGTGGCCTTTCGGCTGCCCAAGACAGCAGCAGTGCCAGAAGCTGCAATCTTTGCGGTCTTGCTAAGTCCTGGAATCAATTTTTGATTCTTGCTTCTTCTCATTCTGAAGAAAGGATGCCCGTGTGAAGTCTTAAGTATACGGAGCATCATATCACGACCAAGATGTCCTAGTCGGTCATGCTAAAGCCAATATGTGTCTGAATCCAAGAGATCTTCTCTTATGACATTATTGGATTCAATTGGTCGAATTGTAGTGACATAAAGTCCACTAGATTGACACATAAGCTTCTCTAAGATGCGCTCTCTTCCTCAATCATTAGAGGTAATGCAAAGGAATTCTATTTTGTTCTCACTATGCGTTTCCGCATGGAATCCATTGGCTCTTATATCTTTGAAGCTCAATAAGGTTCGATTTGCCTTAGGAGCGTAGAGAGCTTCAGTGACTTTAATCAAGGTGCCATTGGGCAAAAGGAATTGGGCCATTCCATGTCCTTGAACTAAACTTGATGGCCCAGCCATCGTAGTCACAGATGAATATGTAGGCAACATCTCTAAGAATAATTGCCTATGTCGTAGAATGGTGTGCGTAGTCGCACTATCTGCAAGACATTGAAGTTCATCCATTCCTAAAAGAAAAGCTCGTAATTAAAAAGGAGTCATAAAGAAAAGAACTCAACTTTTATTAATAAGCCAAACGGAATTACATCATCATTTTTTTTAACCAAAGAAATTCTAATCCAATAAACTAGTTAATGCAAAATAATGGTAGTCGTCTAACTTCTTTCGGTAATTCCAATGTAAATGTGACCAGGTGAGTAGAGAGATGTCGGTGGAGCAAAGCTCGCTTAAGTACCACTTATCTCAAAAATCTTCTAGACATCACACTTACATTGAGTACGCCTACTTTGAAGAAAGACTAATATCATTGGCATCCACTACAAAAGTAATATGGCAATTGCTTACATCTCTTGGAAAATAAAAAGACTTAATCAAAATCGCTAGTTTCTGGGTCTTGATCTTTGTAGTCTTCCACCTTTAGATCGAGATCGCCATCTTGATCTTCTTGTTCCATGTAATTTGCCTCCCTTGCTTCACGATACGTCTTGTATGTGTTTGCAACATTCTGGGATGCAATACACTTCCTTGCCAGATGTCCACTTGATCCACATCGGAGACAAACATCTTTACGGTCAGGCTCCCTTCATTGAGATGCTTTTGATGCATGATTTGGACGACAATTATTCTTGGTGGCGTCACCACCATAGCCGGAGGCTCCGCCTCTCTCTCTCATCACATGTTGACCTCCATGGTTCCGTGCACGCCTCTCTTGGCGATTTTCTTCCTCTTTACTGCAAGAATATGGACCAAAACGTCCAGAATTGTCCCTACTCTTAGGGTTTCGCTCCTTGCATCCTCCCTTGTGGGCGCGACTATAGTTAGACTCCAGAATAGACTTAGTTCCCACAGGTCTAGCATTATAGTTCTTCACAAGTATGTTGTCGTGCTTTTCAACTACGTTCATGGCGCCAATAAGCTCATGAAACCTCATGATACGTCCTGCTTTCACATCAATCCGATAATTCTTTGAAATCATCAGGGCAGAGATGGGGAAGGTAGAGAGAGTCTTCTCGATCAACATCGTATCAGTTATGGTTTGGCCACAAAACTCCATCAGAGACTTGATACGAAGAGCTTTCGAGTTATAATCAAGCACGACTTGAAATCACAGAAGCGGAGGCTATGCCATCACACTTCTAAATCAGGAAGCAGAGAGTCATGTGTGTTGCCAAATCGCTGCTCAAGTTCACCATAGCTTTCTTGGGTCTTCCTCATTGAGGTATTTGAAGCGCGTCATTCATGTGCCTTGTCATGAGAATGATGGCTTTAGCTAGATTTGCTTCAAAAGCAGTAGCTTGCTCAATGGAGAGGACGTTTTGACTAGGCTCTTGGATGGCTTCCAGAAGTCCATCAGCCTTAAGATGTTGGCGCACATCTCAGACCCACCTATGGTATCCTGCGCCAGTTGTCTCTAGTGGAACAAAGTTCAACTTTTTTAGGTAACTCATCCTGAAAAACAACACAAGATTAGGGTTAGTTTCGGAGCGAAAAAGGCTACCACAAAAAACTATTAAATTTCTGAGCGCAATCGCTTCCAAAAAATTAGGGATTTTCTTAGCGTAGTCGCTTCTAAGAAAATCCGATTCCAAGAGGGGTTTTGGATTAGATCGAAACAACGATGTATGTGGTCGATCGTTTTCTTCTCAACAAACTCTAAGTTTGGAGGACTCTACAAACACCAAGCTTGGAGTGAGTACAAACCCCCACAGTTCGGCTTTTGGTCTCCCCTATGAAGAAGAACGGGGGGGGGAAGAAGGGAGGTTGTAAGTCCCCGAGAAAAGAAGAAAATAATGAAAAACTTCAAAAACGGGAACTTTTAGAAAAGTTTACCTTGTTGGATTGCAGAGCGAGCTTCACTCTTAGGGGAACAGACTAGAGAGATGGTTGCGCGGTCGCGGGGGTTTTGCGGGGTCGCAGGTGTGTCGCGGGAGAGTTTGCGGCCACATCTCGGGATTGTCGCGGGCTTGGGTTTGGTGTCGCGGAGTCGCGGGGATGCTGCGAGGATGCTGCAGGAATGCTGTAGGGATGCCCGATGCCTCGAGGATGCTGTGGGGATGCCGCGAGGTCGCTGGGTCGCTGGTGAGTAGCGGTCGCGAGGGCAGGCAAGCGCGCGCCAGGGCAGAAGGCAAGCAGGGCTTGCGAGCGCTGTAGGGGCAGCGAGGTTAACCTGGTAGGTTTAGCGTTGAGTTGCAACGCGGGGGCTGCGGGGGCAGTAGTAGCATAGGCAAGGCAAATTCGGTGGAGCTAAATCAATTTATGGGGTTTTAGTTTCTAAAGCTAGGGTTAGGGCTCGTGCTGATAACGTGTTTTAGGGAATCAGAAACTGAGAGAAATTTGCTGTGTGTTCTCATTGATAATAGGGGTCTCTTTATATAGAGGATTACAATGCATAGAGTTAAAATCATACAAGGAAAGATAATCTCTAGATTCTTCTAACTAAACTCTATTACCACTAGGTCAAATAACCTAGAATTTGGGCCAAACACAAATAGAGATATCCATAAACAAAAACAACACTATGATGTTCTCACTTTTTCCTTCTCCCATTTACGAAATTATAGAGTATATCTTTTCGCACCAAATCATCAAACAAATATTAATCATTTCCTGGAGAGAATTTCCTGAAAAAAGGGTCTATAGAATAGCTTTTTCCAATGCAATAAAGTAACATATCTCATAGAACTCCTCAAATACAGAAGGGGGGAAGGGTTAAAAAACTCTCTCTCTCTTTCTCTCTCTCTCTCTCTCAGAGGTGGAGAGCGATGCTAGGTTTTCTTGGTAGTGTTCTGGCAACTTTGGGCAGCAGGGCTGGTTTGTTCGGGCTCTCCGTCCTATCCATGGCTTTATATTCAGAACAAACTTTGGGGTTGAAAAAAAAATAACTATATATGTGATGTATATTTTTTGTTTATATGTATGTTTGTTTAACGAAGCCACCCGAACTCTCAAATTATCGAAGTTAAACTCCTCTCTGGCTCTTCCATTCTCTCCGTCCATCACAAATTTTCATTCTTCTTCTTCGCAAAAAAGGCCTAAATTACGGACTAAATTCAATCTTTGAACACTTGAACTCTCAAGTTCTCATCTCCCCACTGTTGCATTTGCACACCTGTGCATTATTGTACTAAAAAAAAAAATTTTGGCTTCGCCCAAAGGGACACATAAATATGTAGCCCTCCCTATTTTCAAATCCTAGATCCGCCACTGGTGGTGGTGGAAGACTTGTTCCATGCTGAAAGATTGCACTGATAGGAATATAGCTTCTCCTTGTTCCTATGGTGGTTTTTGCTGATAATGGTTGGCAGCCTTCTCGTGACAGCTGGCTAGGCATTTTGGATCGGGCCGAGGCCTCTAAGGCTGGTCTTCGGGTTGGGCTGAGATCACGTTTGTGGGCAGCTGGAGGTAGCGAGGCAATCCCGGTCGGGGGTTGAGATATCATGATCCAGGTGTGAACGGGGTCATGGCAGGAGGTAATGGTTTGGGTGGTGCTGATTCTGTGAGACTGCGGTGTGGCGGCGGCGTCATAGATGGTGCACTGGGTGTTGCGGCTGCTTTTGGTGTCGTGGACTTCCGGATCCGCGGCGGGGTGTTGGATCTAAGTTTGGATGGTAGTGGTCGCTTGGGTGTCGTTGTCGTGATGCGAGATAGGGTGATGGCCCAAGGTTTTGAGTCAATCGAAGTCCAGGTTGGTCACTCTTCTGTTGACGTCCTTGCGTTGCTCAGGGATTCGCCATCTGGTGAATTCGAAGTGGGTGGCGTCATCAGCGCTAGTGGCGGCTCCAACTCGGGGGTTGGCGGCTACGACACCGGAAGAGCTGCATCTGCTCAAGTGACGACGGCGAGGCTATGCTTGGGGTGTATAGTTCTCTGTGTGCCCTGAGTTGTATTGGGTGGGCCTGGGCCTTTAGAGGAGTTTGGGCTTCCACTTTTGTTAGCTTTTGTTTTGTTATTTTTATATCCTTTTTTTATTTTGTCAAGATTGAAGGAGAATCTGTGACCTCTTTACTTGCTTAGACGAGATGTCGCCAAAGCCGATCACGCTTTTGGTGCCAATTTGATTTCCGATGGGTAGTGATAACTAAATTTTGGATGTGCTTCATAGGATTTTGAAAGGTTGAATTGCTTATGTAATGACTGGTTTTATCAGCCTCAGCCTCACGTGGACAGGTCGTTACGTAATTCTACTGAATTATCAAAGAATTGACATATAGTTATCAAAAAAAAAAATGCAATAAAGTTACATAAACTACCAAACCTATTTTGTAATTTAGAAAATACAATCTCATTTTCTTTTCTTTTTTGAACTTTTAAAATTGGTTTTTAGAAAATTATTTTAAACATTCCCTAACATGCCCCTATATTCAGGCTCTAGTTATAGACTAGCTAAAAAGGCCCGCGCGATGCTGCGGGTCTCGTAGTCGCAGTAATAATTGGTGTGATTGTTTCCAAAAAAAAAAGGGAATGAGAAAACAAAGAAGAATAGCCAAAAAGCTTTTATGTACATTGATCAATTGATGTACAAAATGTCTGCTGTTGTAATGCTAATGGTCCCTCAAAAACAATCAATGTAAATGTCACACTGTGAAAACTATTGACAGCAACTGTAATTCCACTGCCGTATCTTAACCCACATAAAGGAGTCACACTTACAGAGGCCATGAGACAATCAAGAACTAAAGTAATTGTCTTCTAGATTCCCTTTCTTACCTCAATTAAAACAAATCTTACCTGCAGAAAACATATTAACATTAAACAATGCAAATTATGTTAAACCATTATGGCCAGCTCTTGAGATGCATCACATTTCACATAGGGTGCAAAAACATGACATAAAGTGCCATTATCAAATAAACATAAAGCAAGATAAAAGGATATTTAAGTTGGCCGATGTGCTGCAGTTCCTCTCATTAATGAAATTTCTCTATTGGTGAAAGGAGTTGTATGGATATTACACAAAAAGAGTCACCAGACAAAAATCAAATTATGAAATTGTTTTCAAAGAGAGAGCAATAATTTGATGCAGCTAAAAATAGAAGATTAGATTGAAGAATTAATGAATCATTCGGAAGCTTAATGGACAACAAAAGGTGCAATTATGACAGGACCCGCCCCGAATTTCACCCTGAAATCCGAGGTGGCCCTGTGGGGCCCACCTTAGGGATAACTCTACCAAAAATTCGGCAGAGTCACCTCTAAAATGGACTACCCAAAAACCTGTAAAACACACTAAGCACTTCAAACAAACCAACCTTATACTCCTGGAGCCACCCTGCTCCCAATTACCAACAACTCCACTTTCACAAAACACAAAACTCAAAAATACTAATCCCAAGGTTATGCAGAGCAATACTACTATACACAGGGATATAACAGAGGAGTAAAGGATCAAGTGATCCTACACTGCGGAAGTAGTGACAACTATGCCTCAAATGTTATGTACGTCCGACCTCCACTAATTCGCCTGCAAACTGGGCATTAGAAACCGAAAGGCCCAGGGGAAAGTAAATGAAAAACGTTAGCGTGAGTGGACAAAAATAAACAATTTAAAGGAAAAATGATTTCATACTTTCCCACATTTATTCTCTTTAATAACCGATGCATGCAACAATTAGAAAAATACATTTAGCTTTAAATCCAAGAATTCCAAAACGATAAAATTGACTAGCCTCGCTAGTCACCACATTCGAAAACTATATCGTAAAACCGAAATCTCATTTCTCAAGAAAATACGACCAGCCCCGCTGGCTACAGTGAAAATCGGACTAGCCCCGCTAGTCAAGCAACGATAAAATAATGGGGAAGAAGTTTCACCATACAAAACAAGGGAGCCTTATTGGCTCGGGTCGGAGTGTCCCACACTCTAGAGCATCCCATGCTCTCCTCTACTCACCTACGAACACATAGTAAGTAGGGAGGAGTACTAATAGGCTAGCCAGTAATATAATATATATATAACGACCCTGGGTATGGTGGTTAAAAACCAATAAATCAATAAAGCTTCCCCATGTCCCACGTATAAAGACA